>JAJOZX010013703.1:0-84078 GCA_023014485.1 Bathynomus jamesi | reverse complement strand
AAAAACTATAGTGTTTGTCATTTACCATTACTTATTCGGGACTATAGTGGATTTAATTTTCCCAGAAGAGTTCCTTGTTCCATGCTCGGTCTGTGTGTATTATATATATTTTATATATATATATATGAAAATTATTTCACGACAGTAACATGTGAAAAATATTTATGATGAATAAAACCACGAAGGAAAGGAAACACAGAGTGGTGCTCAAGCGCTTTCGTCTACTGACATCCTCAGGAACACTGAAGTAAATAAAAAGTTCAAGACTATATATAGGTTACAAAAAAAAAATATATATATATATATATATATATATATATATATATATATATATATAGAAATAAAAATTGTGAGAGGAGCATACAAATTTGGAAGGAAAACTACCAATTTTAGCACTTTGCCCGAATTCAACACAAGATCAAATGGATTGTTTACAACCAATTTTATAGATAATGCCTGAATGATATATAGGTCACAAAAAGAAAATAAAAAATAAAAATAAATTGAAAAATAAAAATTGTACGAGGAGCATACAAATTTATAAGGGAAATTTACCAAAGTTTTAGCACGCTGCCCTTCTTGTCTAAATCCGTTCTGAACGAATTCAAAACAACGGGATCGAGTAGAAAAAGACCTTTGCTCATGTTAAAGTTATTTGTAAGTTGGATAATAGCAGACTCAAGAATATTTCTATTAACAATGTTGCTAGAGTGAAACAAAACTGAAGCATTATTCCAATCAATACAATGGGATAACTCTGACAAATGGGCAAAAAGGACACTGGACGACTGTCCGTCCTAACGGAATATTGATGCCGTTTTACACGCGTGTGCAAATCCTTTCCCGTCTGACCAATGTAAAAGAATCACATTGTTACAACCAATTTTATAGATAATGCCTGAATTGTTGGTAGGGCTATTTTTTATTATGATATTTTTCACAATATTGTTATATGAAAATACTACATTAATATCCAAAAGTTTAAGTACATTAGCAATGCCTAAAAAGCCCGGGAAAAATGGAAGTACTAAAATATTCTTTGACAAGTGCGAGTGTTATTATTCACACGATAAAAGGTTCGTTTTGCCTTGTTAAGACAAGATTCCATAAACGCAGGTGGGTAGCACAGATCACTTCCAATACCGTTGATTTTTTCCAATTCTGCATCGATGTATGCCGGACTGGCGATCCTAAGAGCGCGGAGAAACATTGAAGAAAATATAACTTCTTAATAGGGGTGTCATGTCCAGAGTAAAAGTGTAGTAGGACAAATTGCTTGTGTTTTTCCGATAGATACCAAACTTAAAACCTGGGCTTTCCCTATGTACACGTACATCCAAAAACAGGATTGAGTTGTCTTGTTCCACTTCTAAAGTAAACTTAATAGAGGGGACTTGATCATTTAACTGAAGGAGGAAGTCATCCAGGTCACGATTCATGGGCCAGATACACAAAATATCGTCGACGTACCGCTTGAGCACCACTCTGTGTTTCCTTTCCTTCGTGGTTTTATTCATCATATTATATATATATATATATATATATATATATATATATATATATATATATATATATATATAGTAATGATATATGGTGTATGGTATATATTCCAATGTGATTTAAAATGTATACCAAACTGATAAAACTTTAGACATAAGAGCAGAACAGCATAAATATACTCGTATAATCAAAACTAGTTTTAATATATTATTTGACCGTATACATAACAGTAATTATAGTAGGCCTATTAATTGAAAGGGTTCACAACTTCTAATAACAATAAAGACACAACTAAGGGATATTGGGATATTCTATAATACGCATTCATATATTTTGTAAACAACTTTAATAACAGTTCGGGAACTTATAAAATGGATCATATCTCGTTAAAATACATTTTCCCTTAACTCTTCATTAGTAGCGTGGGGTCAATTTGACCCGACGCAATGTAAGAAACAATGTTATTATCTTTTCATGCGACTAATGAATCAGTACCTGGTAATCTTTTGTTAATTATTCTTATTTTTTTTTCTTGTAATTCCTTGTTAGGTTTACGACCCGCCCTTTTTGTCTGACAGCACACGTTGCGGAAAGTTTTTAGAGTGTAAATTGGTGACCTTTGACTCTTTATACGTGTTAAAAGTATTAATAAAGAAAGCGAATTTCTTGTCTCGATTTAGTTCGTAAAACGAAGGAAAGATATAAGAAATTCGTTACCAATTTTTGACTGGAAATAAAAAAAAATTAGAATTGGATAGCGAAATTCAAATCAAAATCGGTGTTGAAATCAATCCTAGCAAAGCCAATAATAATAATAATAATAATAATAATAATAATAATAATATTATTATTATTATTATTATTATTATTAAATGTTGGGTATAAGTCTATGTTATACGGTATGAGAGGTATGTGTACAATCTTTTTTATCGATGCCCCAATAAAGTATGTGTGACCTTGCTAAGGCGTGGCTCTGAGATCGGGACTGCAGTCTTCCTCTTCGCAAATCATTCGTTAATTTCACTTCCACTTTTTTATAGCGTTTTCAAAACCCAGGATTCATTAACCCCTCCCCCCCCCTCACCAAACCCCATACGGATGTATTCCGGTGATTCAAAACGTGGATTTAATTCCTATTCGACGCTGTTTTCTTTCTTCTTCTTCTTCTTCTTCTTCATTATTGTTATTATTATTATTATTATATTATATATATATATATATATATATATATATATATATATATAATATATATATATATATATATATATATATATATATATATATATATATAGGAAGAATTAGATAAAATTATATTACTCTTACAACACGCAGAGTTCCAAATTGGCATTACCCTTTTTTTTTTAAGCCATTTATGACGTCATCATGGTCATACGAAGGAGCTTTTCCCATCTTCTAAAGCTGACTCGATCGCTTGTTAAGAATCAGTTTGCATTCAGTAGAGGCGGTGAGCGGACAGGCATCATTGGGACGAGACTTTGGCGTTTGATAAAGACTGTTCAAGCACATTTTGAACTTGTTAAAATTTCCCATCGAATTCAGGTTCAGAATGGAAGAGGATTTGAACATCATTAATGATGAAAATTTGAATAATAATAAAAAATCAGTCGAATTTCCATTAGGTAAGGAGGAATTTATTTTAAAATTATTAATAATTTTTATTTATTTAATTTTTGTTTTTCTTTAATTAGTGGTTGATCTTTTAATTAGCGATAAGGATTGAAAGTATTCATTTTGGGTTTATTATTTAATATTTAAACATGTGCACCGTTTAAATTAAAGGTAATATATATATATATATATATATATATATATATAATATATATATTATATATATATATATATATATATATATATATATATATAAAATTTTATATATATATATATATATATATTTTTCAGTAATTTTACATTTTTACATTAGTAATGATCGCGATGTCTTTATCTATTTTTCTTTTAAATATAATGAAAATGGGTATTGGGTATCACAAATATTAAATACGAAATGTGTTCGTTTTAATTACATTTTCGAAGAAATTATCCAACATCAATTTAGCATCAATTAAACAAATTTTATAATCAGTGAATTGGTACCGAATTCGTTGTAAGTGATTGATTACGGTACCGATCGTGGAAGCTTCTCTGTAAATTTGGCGATTGAGGGATTAAAAATAAAACCAAAAGAAATGTGTTGCATTCGATATTAAAAATAGAAAGAGTAAAAAAAAAAAAAATCAAAAAAATTCATCTTCAAAATTCAAATTTGGAATTTAGAGAAAAAATTGGATCATTTTATCTTCAGCGTTGAATTCTCCATCATAAAAATTTGATTTTTACGATTTTCTAATTGTAACTCGAAGCCTTAAGCGGAAACTGAAGAATAAACACACTGACACACTGTTTAAACAAACTCGGGTTTTTCTTCATTCTAATCAGATAAACGTATGAAGATCTTGGCAATAAGCTAAATGGATACGTGAATATTTGTGAGATATACTTATAATAATGGCAGTTAGTCTTTGCATGGATGATCATTATTATTATCATTATTATTATTGTTATTATTATTATTATTATTAGTAGTAGTAGTAGTAGTAGTAGTAGTAGTAATGATAAAAATAATACAAGTTAAAGGACGTTTATACGTACAATTTTTTGTATTGTAATATAAAGAGATATTTGCATGCAGTAAAAGCTTAATAGAACACTTAATAATTTCTTTAAAGCAAATTACTTCGCTTTTAGTTCCGATAAATAGAATTAATTTACCACAAAAAAAAACGACATTCCATTTTTCCTAAATATTGCTTGAAATTTCTAAAGTCAAGGTTCGAAGCCACTTTTTTTATCACTTTGTATTGGGAAATGAGCATATATATATATATATGTACGTATAATATATATATATAAATATTATCAGCATATATTAAAGACATACTAAACCGTAATTCTAATTTAATTCACTTGGCTAAATATAGGTTAGATAGTTCTCCACGCTACCTGCCTCAAGGATATATATATATATATATATATATATATATATATATATATAACTGCAATGACCACGCAGTATATTAATGTATAGAAACGACGTAAGTATAGAGGAGTGTTCTGCACGCGAGGAAGAGAAATAACGAACAAATGAAAAATGAGGTGACCCCGGGAATCGAACCCAGGACCTTCCGATTGCCGGTCAGAAGGTCCTGGGTTCGATTCCCGGGCGGTCACCTCATTTTTCATTTGTTCGTTATTTCTCTTCCTCGTGTGCAGAACACCTCTATACTTACGTCGTTTCTATATATATATATAATATATATATGAATAGAAACGACATAAGTATTAAGGAACGTTTCTGCACACGAGGAGGAGAGATAACGAAATAATGAAAAATGAGGCGAACCGCCTGGGAATCGAACCCAGGGCCTTCCAATTGCCGGTCGGACGCTCTACCATTATGCTACGGACCTCACTCAATCACAAATCGAAATTCTCCCAAATAGGGCAGAAACCAATGCCCTCAGAGAGCACCCTCGCAAATCGTGAATATGCGCAAATAACTGCAATGACCGCGCAGTATATAAATGAATAGAAACGACATAAGTATTAAGGAACGTTCCTTAATACTTATGTCGTTTCTATTCATTTATATACTGCGCGGTCATTGCAGTTATTTGCGCATATTCACGATTGCGAGGGTGCTCTCTGAGGGCATTGGTTTCTGCCCTATTTGGGAGAATTTCGATTTGTGATTGAGTGAGGTCCGTAGCATAATGGTAGAGCGTCCGACCGGCAATTGGAAGGCCCTGGGTTCGATTCCCAGGCGGTTCGCCTCATTTTTCATTATTTCGTTATCTCTCCTCCTCGTGTGCAGAAACGTTCCTTAATACTTATGTCGTTTCTATTCATTTATATACTGCGCGGTCATTGCAGTTATTTGCATATATATATATATATATATATACAAAGGAGTTGGACAGAATAATGGAAACACTCGCATTTTTGGTGCTGTTTTTACTGATATCGTTAATGGTGTTATGTACTTTATTAAATTAATATGTAACTGCATATAATACTGAGGACATCTTCTATTTTAATATGTTCATATTGGCTTTTCTTGTTCTTTTAAAATAAATAAAAATATAGCGCTTGGAAAAGATGTTACTGCCTGTGAAAGAGGTATGATAGTAGGAGCCCGTTTGGTTGGTGTTTCACTAATAAAAGTCACATAATTGCTCCTGTATCGCGAGGAACAGTTCTCAAAATTATGAATACATGCAAAAATAATAAAAAAAGAACATCAAATAAGGAATATAGTGAGCGTAAATCAACACTGACAGAATGCGACAGAAGAACCTTATATGATAATTATGAGCTGTGAAGAATTAATCAAAGACTGTTGCATCAAAACATTTTTGTTCAAAATTTAACAATACTCCGCAAAGCCTAGTGTCAGTCATAACTACGTTATGGGAACTGTAGTAAAGCCTATTTTAACACCAACCAGTACCAAAGTTCTAATGAATTTGGAGTTGGGGAGAATAATAGGAACAATTCTGTGCTTATGTGGAGTAGTTTTTTTTTAATTTCTTTCCATGTATTCATAACTATGGAATGTTGTTCAAGGTGCAGGGACACTCACGAGACTTTTAATATCGAGACACCAACCAAACGGGCTCCGACTATCATGCCCCTTTCACAGTCAGTAACATTTTTTCCAAGCGCCATATTTTTATTTATTCTACAAGAACACGAAAAACCAATATGAATATATTAAAATAGAAGATGTTCTCAATATTATATGCAGTTACATATTAATTTAATAAAGTACATAATGCCATTAATGATACCATAAAATATAACATCGAAAACACGAGTGTTTCCATTATTCTGGCTAACCCCCTGTGTTTATATATATATATATATATATATATATAATATATATATATATATATTATATATATATATATATGATGAATAAAACCACGAAGGAAAGGAAACACAAAACGGTGCTCAAGCGCTTTCGTCTAATGACATCCTAAGGATGTCATTAGACGAAAGCGCTTGAGCACCGTTTTGTGTTTCCTTTCCTTCGTGGTTTTATTCATCATAAATATTTTTTACGTGTTACTTTCGTGAAATAATTTTCATATATATATATATATATATATATATATATATATATAATTTATTAAATTATAATAAAACAGAGAAGGTTTTGCTAATTTTTTTTTTAACATACCAATTATCAATAAAAGCATTTGGCATGGAAATGTTCCAAATTATCCTTTCATTCAGTTCGGGTACATGATTTTTTTTTTTTTATTATTCCTTTCCAAATAAATAGACAGCAAAGAATAGAAAGTTAACGATCAAGAAGGTTTTTATTTATTTTTAATAATCACAGAGATTTTGGGTTTCAGGAACTAGTTTTATAAAACTACAAACACACACACACACACACACACACACACACACACCACACACACACACACCACACACACATACAGTATGCTCTTTTTCAACTCTGAAAGTTTAATAAGAGAAGACAACTTCGGTCGTTCCCAGTCAGAGTCAAATTAAGGGAAATGCAAAAAAAACCGTAGTTTGATTTTATTACGGGGATTGAAGTAAAATGTAGAACACAGAGGGAGAGAGATTTGGTTTCATGGATGGTGTGGTGGTAAGAGACGTGCTCGGGACGTGGCCCGGTGACGCCGGGACGAAACCTCTTCTGTGCTACACATTTTAGTTCAGTTTCCCTATTAAAATCATACTTCGGTTATTATAGTCTCTCTCTCTCTCTCTCTCTCTCTCTCTCTCTCTCTCTCTCTCTCTCCTCTCTCTCTGTATACATACATATATACAGTATCCCCCCGATTTACGCGCTCCCCATTTTCGCGTTTTCGGATTAACGCGGTCCAAAAAATATTAAATTTTTTTTATAAATAAACGCAATGACTGAGTTGCGTTTATTTATAAAAATGTAAATAATTTTTGGACCGCGTTAATCCGAAAACGCGAAAATGGGGAGCGCGTAAAGCGAGGGTTACTGTATAATATATATATATATATAATATATATATATATATATATATATGTGTGTGTGTGTGGTGTGTGTGTGTGTATGTGTTATGAAGGTTAGTCAGGTCAAGCTTCAAAGGTAGCTCGATAATAATACTGTTTCACGTGGCATCTTCGTTTTATTTTAGTTTCCGGTGTTATTTACGTTCACAAACTGTGAATAAAACTGAAAAGTAGGAAAGTAGTTGTTGAAACGGTTCACCGAATGTGATCAACAATTTGAAAATGGTTTCGGTACAAATAAAAATTATAATTATTATTATTAACATTTATTTTCGTCATTTAATTTCGCCAAGATATCTTTTTTATCTTTAAATATCTTTTGTTGACTGTTTCACCCTTAACCGCCATCTTGGTTGGGGTCAAGGAAGATCTCGATCAGTTTAATTTTGTGTGACCTAGAAATAAATATAGTAGTTAGTTTAGAGGTTATATTATATATATATATATATATATATATATATATATATATATATATATATATATATATATATATATATATATATATATATATAATAGACGTATGACTTCCTTTAGTGCATGGAAGAAATTTTACAGTTGGTTAACTGTCCTCCCCCTGATAGGTCTCAGACTGTGAATTCCACGAACTACCCTGGGTACAGTCAGTCACCCAAACTAAACCAAATATACTTTTGCATCGGTGTATATAACGATAAACAAAAAATGAATTTTTGAAGCAAATATTGGGTTTATGCCATGATGAGATCATTGCTAATGATTACATTATCATTATTTGCACCATTGCTATTAAAGTAATTTAGAATAAACATAGCCTCTCTAACACTACTTTAGAATTATCTCTCAAATAACACATCTGTCGCGTTACATCAAGGATAACGTCAAATTACATCTTATTTAATATGAAAGTAGGAATATATAAAAGTATATCAAAGTTCATAACTAAGAAATAAGAAAGAAATATGTTATTTCTATCTTTTACTTTCCCGCTTTGACCTTATATTATTTTTTATGACCTACGACGTTTTCACTACAGATGTTTCCTATAAAGACTTTCAGGATCCTTGACAAAGAAAAAGACTTCTGAGACTTCTCATTGCAGTTAACAGTTCTACAGTTCCATTACTGTACAGTTTGTGTTCGTCAGCCTCTCTTCCAAATTAAGTTAAGCCAACTTTCAAATTTGCAATATATATATATATATATATAAATTATTTTAATTTAATACAGAATCGACTTAATTATTTTTTATAATTAAAAATCATTTAAAAATAATTATAATTATGTTTATTGGCCATTCTAATCAAGCATAAAAAGAAATACGGAACGAGACTCAACTTTTTATTCGACGGTCGCTTTTTAATGAAGTTGAGCGCGTTCAATTTTCTCCATCTCGTTCGCCTTAAGATGGTTGCATGCTCAGTGGATAACACCATTTCGCTATAAGCAAAGTGACATTGAGATTGGGGGTTCGACTCCTGCTGTTGCTGATAATAATAATACAAGAGCTAGAGCAATGGGCTGCTTCGCATTATTTGACCTGAGCGCCTTGCTTGCTAGTTTCTAGCCCTCTTGACTCATCAAAAATTGCATCGGAAATGAACGACCTAATATCACAGGCATTGTTTAAGGACAAGATTTAGAGTGTGCTTTTGGTATTTGATTGTAGCTGACTATAAATCATACCCGACTTTAGAAAACTAGAAAAAGGTGTCCGTAACCTATAGCATTTAAATCTAAAGGTCTAAAATTATATACACGATCATTCGACTGCAGAACGCCTCAAGATAAAAGAAAAAAATTTCCAACACACAATTTTGGTCATTGCTTTGAAGATTGTATAGCGCGATAATTTCTTGGAGACTGCGTGCGTGCGGCCTTTTTATTCAATCATTAATTACCTGTTCACAGGTATTAAAAGTTTTTTTTTTCTACTTCTAGTTTTAGCGATTTCTAAAATTTGTTTACCCGAAAGCACCTTTATAATATTACATGCAAATTTATCTCTTAAGTTAAATATTAACATCCTTACGTAGTATGATGGCGTTGAATACGCGTAAATAACTTTCTTTGTTAACATTGATCTTATTGTTTGCATTATCGCGCGCAAATAAACAAATATCATTATTTGCATTGTATTGTAAATTACTGCTAAAACAGAATGTCGCTGCAGCTGCCCAGGAGTAACAAGCAAAGATAATCAATGAATTATTCATTCAAAGTTACATCATATCATGAATGTTCATATTAAAATGAGTTGCGTAACTTTTTTATCTTTTTATCGAGTATTTTTCGTAGTATTTTCTTCACCTGCATCATCAAACTTTTTCCTATTAACGACAGTAGATGATACCTTTGGTAACCTTTGGTTTGCTTCATTGGTTTGTTCATTCTGACGAAGGTCACGCTTTTCACTCCACCTTAGACCTACAGTTTAAAATGGAATCCGAACCACGCCCCACCAGCAGCAGCCCAGCATCTTAACCACTGGGCTACCCAGGGTACCCATTTATCTACCAACCACTTTCTTTAATGTGTGAAAGGATGAACAGCTGGGTTTTGCTGCGCGCCGCCTGCCGTCACTGGGTGCCGATCCCAGGCCGATAGATTTGTTGTCAGCGACGCTAACAACTACACCACCGAGGCGCATATATATATATATATATATATTATCAGCGATGCATTCATAGTTCAAGTGGAAGTATGAAGAGTTATATAATATTATATATATATATATATATATATATATATATATATATATATATACACTATATGATCAAAAGTATTCGGACACGCCAGAAAATCCGCATTTCTGCAAATATCACCTTCGCCGAAAGGTATGCTGGGAAAAAGCGTGGCGAAACTATAATGCTGAGGTGTTCTGTTAACTTACACTAGGCAACAAATTTCAACTTTTTTTTTGTTACAGACACGTGAACTACTGATTCCTACTAAAGCGCTGATGCTGATTTCAGATCTGATATCAAAATTTCTCTATCACGTCCAGATTTTGTGTAACCGAAAACCCCTATTTTTCATTTTTTTTCTCACCCGCTTCTATTACGAAAGCCGTCTAAGCTACTTTTCCGTGCCACGTTTTATGTTAAGCATACTTAAATAATTAGTGAACAGGGATGTCTTTCCTCCTTTATTCTGGCTTAAGACAGACAGCGGAATTCCGCTGGCGGAGTTACCACCCCTGCGCCCAACCATCCACCCAAAGCGCGTTAGTATTTTGTTGTTACTACTGAAAGGCAAATTCCTGTTCTTAAGTGAAACTTTGGTGTGTCCTCTTCCTTTGTCGCTTGTAGGATGACGAGCTCTCCTTCTGCAGGAACCAACAATAATCTCCCATCATATTTGGGTTGAAATTTCCTTGGTATCTGTTTTCCATAACTGAGATCTGTTGGTGGAAGCGCTCACCATGCTCGTCACTTACAGCCCCAAGGTTGGCTGGGAAGAAGTCAAGATGAGAATGTAAAAAATGAATTTTCAAAGACATTCTGCATCCCATTATTTCATAAGATTTAAGCATGTTTTCTACGAGTTTACGGTGGTTTTCAGCTTTGTGGTTTCCAAGAAAATTTTTGACAACTTCAACGAAAGATGTCCATGCTCCTAGTTTATTTTCATTTAGGTTAGATGGAAACGATGAGTCGTGGATGACACTGCGGATCTGTGGTCCAGTGAAAACTCCAGCTTCTAGCTTAGCATCTGTCAATATTCCTTTGAATTTATCCTTTAAATATTGGAAACCACTACCTTGATGATCCATACCCTTCACGAAATTTTTCATAAGGCCAAGTTTAATGTGAAGTGGTGGAAGATGTACTTTCTGAGGGTCAATAAGTGCTGGGTGTTTCACATTGTATTTACCAACAACATGTTCAGTTCTAGATGGCCAATCATGTTTTTTGTAGTGGTTCTTGTCATCTCTGCTGTTCCATAGACACAAAAAGCACATATGCTTTGTGTAGCCCAACTGTAACCCAAGAAGTAATGATACAACTTTAAGGTCGCCACAAATATTCCATGTGTGGTCCTTATATTTGATGAGTCTTAGCAGCAGTTTCATCGATTCATAAGTCTCATTAAGGCCAGTGGCATGTGCTACAGGTATTGAAGGTTTTTCATTGCCGTTGTGCAGTAATACAGCTTTAAGGCTAGCTTTACTAGAGTCAATGAACAGTCTCCATTCTTTTGGATCATAGCGACAGCCAATCCCTTGCATCAGACCACTGATATCGTGGCAGAAACAAACGTTTTCTTCCTGTAAGTAAAATGATGAAAACTGCAAATGGCGATGGCGGAAATGGGAAACTTTGGTGTTTGGTTGGAGAAGATTAAATTCTTGAAGTCTTGAACCAAGCAACTCTGCCTTTTCTTTTGGTAATTCCAAATCGCGCACTAAGTCATTTAACTCCGCTTGACTTAACAAATGTGGGGAAATATTTGCATCTGGAACATATATGCCATCTTTCCCTGTTTCTATATCACAAGCAGAATCTTCAGATGAACTGCTGCCTGTTATCGTTGCTGGTGGAACTGGTGGTGGATTTGTTTCATCATGTGGTACTGGTTTCATTGCTGATTCGCAGTTTGGGTACGTGATCTTTGATTTGTTTTTCTTTGTGAAACCAGCAATCTTTGTCAAACAAAAATAACAATCATTGAAGTGATTTTTCGGCTCACGCCAAACCATGGGGACTGAGAACGGCATAGCTTTTCTTTTACCATTCATCCAAGCTATTAACATTGCATTGCACTGTGCACAGCAAATATGTGGTGCCCAGTCCCTCTGTTGGTCTCCTAACTTACAGTCAAAATAACACTTGTAGGCAAGTTTAATCTTTGTTGTTATGTTTCTACGTTGTGGCTTAGGTGTATATTGTCCACAGACAAAGCAGAAGTTGTCTGGGTGATTTACACAAGCACGTCTATTTGATGCCATTTTGAATTACCATACAATATCTGAAAAAACGTAGAAAGTAATTATTACGATGTGCAAAATAAAAAGAAATACACACCGTAGTACAAAACAAATGCTATAAAAACACACAAGTCACCACAACCTGTCACTTGCTCATCAGCAGAGAGCTTCAACAACTGTTCTGCTTGACTGTCACGTAGCGACTTCCCGTTGGGCCGTTGCCCGTTACTATGCTCTTGACTCAGTGTTGCCAACTCGGGATAAATTTTATTTATCAAAATTGTTCGAATTTGTATATAGTTGGCAAAAAAAATTGCTTTAACCTTGAAAAGCAAGTTTCATATTACTGGCATTAAGCCGATTAAAACCAAAATCTGGACGTGGTAGAAAATTTTACTAAAAGTGATTTGCATTTTACACAAAATCTAGACGTGATAGAAAAAATCTAATTATAGATTTGAAATCAGCATACCGAAATTAGCTAGGAGCACCTATTTGGTCTTCTGTAACAAAATCTTTGTTGCCTAGTGTTATCAGTAACTGTTGTGAAGCCATGCCGCGCGGACGTGAACTCTCCGAGTTCCAACGTGGACTCGTCATCGGATGTTATTTAAGTAACGTTTCTATACGAAACATTGCAGCCAAACAGGATATACCAAAGTCGACTGTAGCGGATGTTATCATGAGATGGAAGCACGACGGTGCAACTAACGCGAAAAAACGTTCCGGACGACCACGCAAACTGACGGAACGTGATAGAAGAAGTCTGGTACGACATGTCAAGAAGTCCCGCACGTCCTCTGCCGCTTCCATCGCTGAGGAGATAGGAAGAGCATCCGGTACCTCCGTTAGTACTGTAACTATCCGCAGAGAGATGCACATACTCGGTTATTATGGTAGAGCAGCTGTACACAAGCCACTGATTACAAAAGTTAATGCCACGCGTCGTTTGGCCTGGTGTGTCTCCCGTCGTTCCTGGACCGTGGAGGACTGGAAAACTGTTCTTTGGAGCGACGAGTCGCGGTATTCACTCTTCCAGTCTGATGGGCGTGTGGCGACAGCCCGGAGAACGGCTTCTTCCTGACTGTGTACGTCCAACGGTGAAGTTCGGTGGAGGGTCCATCATGGTATGGGGTTGTTTTTCCTGGCTAGGGCTCGGCCCGTTGGTTGTTATACCCACTACCATGAACGCTGACGTTTATCTCGACGTTCTGGACAATTCGGCCCTCCCTACACTGTGGCAATACTACGGAGATGGCCATTGTTTGTTTCAACAGGATCGAGCTCCCTGCCATACTGCAAGGCGTGTGCAGGACTGGTTTCGTGAAAATAAGGTGGATTTGTTAGACTGGCCTGCTCAGAGCCCCGATCTCAACCCAATCGAGCACATGTGGGACGAACTGGAGCGACGGATACGAAACTGCACACCACGCCTGGCTTCACTTGCATCTCTTGCATCAGCTCTGCAAGAGGAATGGCGAGCCATTCCTGCACAGACTTACCGAAAACTGGTGGAAAGTATGCCTCGACGTGTTGACGCTGTAATAAAAACAAAGGGTGGACCTACTGGTTACTAAATGCCATAATAAAACCATTTTTCCCAAAACCATGCGGTGTCCGAATACTTTTGATCATATAGTATATATATGAAGAGGCGAAGATAATGGCTGGAAAAAGAGTCTAAAGGAAATGAAGAGAATAGGATGTAAAGACAGTGAAGAGGTCTCCATAAAAGGGAGGTGGGGGGCCTAAACACTGTGAAATGTATTCACTACCTCGTAGCAATGAGTAAATGATGCAAGAAAGGAAAGTTCAAGAGTCGTGTGTACGAATATGAAGAAGACGAATAACGAAATAACGACAATTTTAATGAGTGCTTTGTGCTCACTTGTGATGGAAAGATAGGCTCGTAAATATGGTGTAAACTATAATTAATATTAACTCGAGAAATGATTTGTGTAAACGTGGGAAGAGAAGGGTCATAAATTAAAATATGACTGCTCCCTTTATGGCCAAATGTCATCATCTCTACTTTCTTTTTTAGCAAGAACTTAAAACGAGATAAAAGAGATAGAATCTCACCGGATACAAATTTCCTATCTCCAGATTACAAAAATGAAAAAGAATACAAAAGTTGACAAACAGATAAGGGTACAAGAGACATTAAGGGTACACAGAGTTAAGAGACAAATACATCAAAATTATTCTGATTTCCAAAACAAAATTTAATGAAACTTACATTTTTTTTATATTATATTTTTCACAAATTTTTTTCCAGCAAATATACCTTAATGTATCGTATATATATATATATATATATATATATATATTATATATATATATATATATATATATATATATATATATATATACAGTTTTCTCTCACCAATATATTTATTAAGCATGGCAACAGACGACAAATTGTGAAGATCAGTGAATGCGCAACACCATCAACTAAAATAATTATTCTTGACAACGGCCACACTGTCACTCTAATTAACGGAAGAAACCGAAGCTCACTTTGCAGTACAGTTCTTATAAACGAAACCAAATTTAAAGTAGCTGTAAAGTAACAAAACGTAATAACATCTAATTAAACCTCGTGTCACGGGCGAAGTATCGAGAAACAAGTGAAATCATTCAATTTAACTAAGTGATTAATCATTAACATTAACATATGCGAGTAAAGGTTTACCCACACTTACGTCGAATCAGAAACTAAAACTTATTGGAAGAAACTGACATAGAAATAGTACGCTTAAAATAGAAGCTCATTCACACATGTCTGAAACTACGATGTGAAAATCGCTCTGATGATTCCCAAATGACGAGAAATTACAGATCAATTCGAAATGATCAATGCATTCGAAAATGCAGGAAAGCAAATAGTGTGAGCAAATCAAATAATAAAGACCTCTTAATATAATATAAAGAATTAACCTTAATATTTATAAGTGTTAAAGGTTATCATATCCAAAACAAGCGAGATTTAAACGATATTGTTAGTACGATCGACTCAATGCTGACCGAATTAACCAATATTTTAATGTGTGGGGACTTTAACTTTCCATAAGCAAATTGATGATGTAGTTTGTATGGATAACTTTCATAGTATTCCGCTATCGTAGATTTACCAATACAGTTCACTGATTTTTTTAAAATTAATTCTTATGCTTTTAATAAAGTTTTGTATTAAAATTAAAAAAGAAATCACTTCGTCAGTAACTGAATAATTGTTCAATTTCGAGGAATGTTAGTGACAGACAAATCAAGAGAAAGACTTTTATTGATTTACGAGGATGTTGTTAAGTCTTAAAGCAAACCATTAATTCTCGTTTCTGCTTAATTCATTCTCTTCTATTAAATAATGTCTCATATTGGTAAATTATCTAATAAGATGCTCTAAATGTGATGATTTTCACACAGGAAATTCTGTCAGTGAATATATATATATATATAAAACACCTTTGGTAACCTTTGGTTAGCTTCCCCCAAATTGTTCATTTTGACGAAGGTCAAGCTTTTCACTCCACATATGTTCAAACTGATATCTTATTTTGGGCCTTTTTTTTTGTTGCAGGTAGAATAACACGCAATGACTAGTATGGAAGTGAGTTGCATTCATATTAGTCATTGCGTGTTAGTCTACTTGCAACAAAAAAAAAGGGTCCAAAAACAAGACGTAAATTTGAACATTTGATTTAGTTCTAATGTATTATTTTGTAAATTTAATTTAAAATAAATTTTCCTATGAGACCGGACTTATGGGACACCCTGTACATACACTTTTGTTTACATTTGTTGGGTTTGAACAACTGTTTAGGATCGATCTATGTTGAATCCCCTTGCAGCATCTCGTCTCATTGAAAGGTGCGAAATGTAAATAACTTTTTTCTTGTGTTGCAGGAGCTGTTCTCTTGGATCTAAATGAACGTGACTTGTCAAGTATCGTGACTCGCGTGGTCGACCACATGGTCGCCTGTGACGAGGTTCCCCATGAAAAAAGGGAGTCTGTAATTGACGTCCTTCTCCAAAGACCAAAGAACATCAAGGAACAGCAAAATGCGCTTAGAAGGTCCATGAAGAAGGCCAACAAGCAAAACAATCAAGGGTAATTGAGAATTGGGATTCCTTTCTGTTAGTAATGAAGGAATGCTTTCATTTTATTGTACTTACTACTAGCGATACCTCACTAAATTTATAGGGTGGTAGTCGTAATATATACAGGGTGTACATAAAGTCAGGATCTATTTTTGTGAAGCACTTGGAAATTATATGGAATTCAATCATAAAATGATAAAGTGGTAACATTTATTAAATAATTAAGAGTAGGATTCGACGTGACGTCCATCAGTATCCCTGCACAGCTCAAATCGTTCCGCAGCATTTCTAAACACATTCTGGAGCATTTGCGGGGTTATGTTATCTGCAGCAGTTCGTATACGTGTACGTAAGTTTTCAAGACTCGTAATCTTCGTCTGATAGACGTGCGACTCGATAAAGCCCCATGCAAAGAAATCTAAAGGGGTTAAATCTGGTCATCTCGCAACACAAGGTCTGTTGCTTCCGCGTCCGATCCAGCGATTTGGAAAACGTCCATTTAGATAATCCTGAACAATTTTGGCATAGTGACAAGGAGCACCATCATGTTGATAGACGACGGTACTAACAATCCTATCCCCGTCGTCTATGAACATGATGGTGCTCCTTGTCACTATGCCAAAATTGTTCAGGATTATCTAAATAGACGTTTTCCAAATCGCTGGATCGGACGCGGAAGCAACAGACCTTGGCCAGCGAGATCACCAGATTTAACCCCTTTGGATTTCTTTGCATGGGGCTTTATCAAATCGCACGTCTATCAGACGAAGATTACGAGTCTTGAAAACTTCGTACACGTATACGAACTGCTGCAGATAACATAACCCCGCAAATGCTCCAGAATGTGTTTAGAAATGCTGCGGAACGATTTGAGCTGTGCAGGGATACTGATGGGCGTCACGTCGAATCCTACTCTTAATTATTTAATAAATGTTACCACTTTATCATTTTATGATTGAATTCCATATAATTTCCAAGTGCTTCACAAAAATAGATCCTGACTTTATGTACACCTGTATATATATGTATATTCAAAATTAGTACCACCATGACAATCCAGAACAACTTCAATAAAAGTCGCGGTTAGTCGCTCAGTGGTCAGCTCCCACGACTTCTACTCAAGCGGTACCGGGTTCGAATCCAGGTCGAGCTAATTTGTATTATGTAAAATCATGCGTTTTCAAGCATGATATGAAATGAAATTAAATTTTTTTTTTTTAAACTTTATTGTCAAACCAATAACAACAATATATATATATATATATATATATATACGTATTAATTTGTATAATTACATCGATTGGAGACACCTAACTTTTTATAGGGCATTAATTTATATGAAGTACGTTATGCGCTTGTGTAATACAACTTTCAAAATCACTACAGAGACTCCGATGAACCTTTCAGTAGACGAATGTCTATAAGGAAGTCCCTTACAAAAGTGTTCCACGTAAGCGCCCTGAATAGTTTTTTGAAATACAACACGTTAGAGGAGCCGTCCCAGCCTAATGGCGGAAAGCAGTATACGCAGGTAAGGATTACTGTTCCTCGTAATGAGCTGTCAAGGTTCAGAATGTTAAATACTAATCAGAACCCCTGTAGGGGGTAACTTTTTAAAAGACTAAAATAGAATAAAAAAAATTTTGGTTCATCTTTTTTGGTAAAATTAGAACGTCGAAAATAATACGGGAATGAAACGGTTTTATATTTGGCGAAGAACGAATTTAGTCAACACGGTTTTTTTTGGTTTGTTTTTTTCGTGTGTGTGTGTGTGTGTGTGTGTGTGTGTGTGTATTGACACTAAAACCGTTGTGTTTTTTTTCCATTACGATGAGATTGTATAAAATCACACTAAGTTGTATAAAATTGTGAAGTTATTTTCGTGGACTGAGTGAACGATTACGTATTCTAAAAATATAAACAAAATCATACATAAATAAATACGAAATATTATAAATAATACAATATAAAAATATAAATAATAGTATTATGCGTCAAAGACTTTTCTTTTGATAAAGAGAGAGAGGACTTAGAAGACGCCACCATAAAGAATTACACTAAATTATAAAAGATTAATAAAAAAACGAACAATTAAAACGAACCTTAATTACCTTTTACAAATAATAAACTAAAAATAAATGTAAAAAAAAAAGTTGATTCGAATTTAAATTTTAAAATAAAGGAAAGTTACGTAAAATGATAAAAATGATAATTACGTCTCATAAAACTCAGCCAGTTTTGGTGAAGAAAGAAAATACTTCCCGCTGGGTATGGAATATACAAATGACCTTCAAGCCTTTTCATTCATTTCTCGTGCCCATTTCTTTCCTGGTTCAAATCTGAGAACTTTGACTTGTGACATATCTTTTAAACTTCAAACGAAAATGGGAAGTAGGACTGATTAGGTAATCCAAGGTCACGCCCCAAGAATTATATCCTACAAAATTTGAAATTAGAACACCGATAAAAATTTGAAAATTAGAATAATATGTCGCGTATCGTGAAGGACAATGGCGTTTATTTATTTACTCTTCGAATTCTTTAGAATTTATGTGTATATATAAAAAATCTCTTAATTCCACGTACTAAGAGACGGACGGTAATAAACGAATACTTAGCGTGGAAGAGAAATTTAGAGTTACTAAAAATTCTACGTCATTTACTAATCCAAGTGAAGTTCACTTTTTGTTGGTACAAAATATAGTTCTTCACAACTTGTCTAAACGTGTTTAAATTAGTTTTTAACAGAATTATAACATTTATGTCGTCATATCATACTTTAAAACACAATTAAACAAAATACGAAAGAAGAAACGGATGTGTGAATAGTACAACGTCTACAACTCTTTATTTCCACGTATACAATTTCACCAAACTAAAATAAACAACTAAAATGAAACTATTTGTTTAATCAGGAAGACCTACAGTAGTAATAATTGCGTAGCTCATTAATTAAAACTTGTGTTCGAATCTGCTTTTTGAGCCTGTAGGAAACGCTTGAAGATAATTAAGCCTTGACATTTTAAAGCTAAATGTCTCTTTTTTTGGAATACAGTATGTGCAAATATGAAAGATCCAGGTTTTTGCTCCACATGTATAGGTATCAATTTTTTTTACTTTTGAATAGTTACAGGATACGTGTTTAATCTATAATCATCCCATTTTAGAACGAAACTATTAATCCCCACACCCCAAAATGTAAATCCAAAATGAAAACTGGATCAACCATAAAGACTTCATTTCCTAATATTACTTAACTAAAATAACCATTTTGGATCTCAGGGTTTTGAAAATGTCACGTGACATTCTGGCAAGCGTTGGTGAACAAAGGAACTAAATACCTTTTGAAGAATACGAGTATTTACAAATGGCAAAAATTAGCGAAACAAAATAACTTTAATACGAAATGGATCTATATCATTTACTTCAAAACAGAGGTGAATTTGAGGCTTATAAGACTTCTATTTAATTAATGTAGAATTTGCATAGTTCATCTGAATTAATAGTGCAATCAGTTACTTCTTCGTAAAAACATGGTAAACACACACACACACACACACACAAAAAAAGGAGCCTAATATTTTATATTCTTTACATGAATAATCATGCTTTTAATATATACAGTATACATATATGATGCAAATCCACAAGGAAAAAGAAAAACTTATTCCAAGGTCTTTCGTGTATTCAGCAATACACCTCATCAGGGAATGTACTGCTGAATACACGAAAGACCTTGGAATAATTTTTTCGTTTCCCTCGTGGGTTTGCATCATTCATTCATTTCATTTCACGTGTTTAATTGTAAAATTCATCGCATATACTGTATATATATATATATATATATATATATATATATACACAGCGTGTCCCAAAGAAATGTATACCCACTTTGTTCGATAATACCAGCTATGAGGATAATAAATATATTACTTTTTATGTGTTTTTTAATAAAGAATTTTCTCCTGAATCTAAAATGTAATTATTTTTATTAAAAATTGAAGAACAAAAACGTTACAGATGTTTAAATTATAATTATTACTGTTTTGAGATACTTATGTTTAGTGTTGATATTGAAGCATAAATGTTGTAATTATTAGTTAATTCAAAAAATTTACAAATTCCATGGTTAAATGACACTTTATCTAAGATGTTCGACGTCTTCCAGAACGTTGTTTTTGTAAGTTTTGCACAGTGCCGTCGGTTTCAAACTTATCTCGTATACGTGCAAAAATATTAGAAAATATCGCACATGAAGTCTCGAAAATAATAATTATAATTTAAACATCTGTAACTTTTTTGTTTTTCAATTTTAATAAAAATAATTATATATTTAGATTCAGGAGAAAATTCTTTATTAAAAAACATATAAAAAGTAATATATTTATTATCCTCATAGCTGGTATTATCGAACAAAGTGGGTATACATTTCTTTGGGACACGCTGTATATATATATACAGTATATATAATTCTTGTTCCATGCACCAAATTTCGTACTTACCAATTAGCTCAAGTGATTATGTCTGAAGTTAAAAAGTAACAAAATAAAGGGTCAAATACCCAAGAATAACATTTATGAGGATGATAATTACAACAACAACACTAATAAAATCTATTTTATAACAACATTTTAACAAATCCTTAACATTACTAACAAAAAAAGTGATCTATACAACACCCTGCCATTACTGCACACACATACATACTCCCAAATACGTGTAAAGGTGATCGACCTCAGAGGAGAGTATTACTAATCTAAAAAAATAATGATAATGACCATTTTTTACCACGTTTTTGCGTTTTTATAAGTATTTTTGACTCCCCAACATTCTTTGACCTAAACCCGCTATTATCGTTAAATATCTTCCTAAATTCATTCGTATTTAAGTGTGATACAAAACGCACTGTAATTTCAATTCATTCTCAGTATTTTACAATAGTTCTCAAGGAATCCTCGATTAACCCCCGGCAGGACATCGTTGGAAAGGCCAACGGCTTTTTTTTTGAGTAACCTTCGGCAAGTTACTGGGATGTTTTTTTATATTTCCGCTTTTTTTAATTTTTGTTCCTCTCCTTTCGATTTGAAGTTAAATAATTTTGTAGTTTGGAATTCTTTGTTCATTTTTCATAAACAGAAAAAGTTTTGTGTTAGAATTAATTAAGTTATCTTTGAGTTTATTACTTTTAATTGCGATATTTCAAAATAAACTTATTTTCAATGCATGTAAAATAGATTTTAGAGCAACCTACTTCCCCTTAGTTTTGAAAATGTCATTTGAATATATTTAGAAGCTTTAAAAAAAGATATTTGTTTTAAAAATATTTCTATTTACTGTAATAATTACGTATTCACTAATAAACAGAGAAGAGGGCAAGAAACTGACAGTGGCACAGCGCTCAGGCCAACTAATGCAAACTGTTGTACTCTAATTCTATTATTATTACTAGCATCATCGGGATTCGAACACCTGGCCTCAGTGTCTTCACTTCGCTTACAGAGAAACGGTGTTACTCACTGAGCTTCGGACCTTGGCGTTATGTTCTCAAATTCGTATTGCTTTTTTTTTACTTAAACATATAATTTTGATTAAATCTTTTATATATTCATTCATTTATCCATTCTAGGATATTTCAGTGCTATAAAATTTGCGTGTTTGATATTTTATTTGTATAAAACCCTTAATTGTAAAGTTTTTAGAAAGTAGAAAATATTAAACTTAACTTTTCAATATAATTAATTATGGTTAAATTTCGATATCAAGAAAAAAATTATACAACAGCATTTTAGAAAATTCGAAATGGTTGAAATTGTCGTTATCCGCCATCTTTTTTTTCTTACTTTTTTCTTACGGTTCTAATTATAATTAGGAACTGTTTTTAAAAAGAACTATACAATTATAGATGAAGCAGTTTTTCAATAAAGGATTTATAAACTCGCACTGAAAATACTTTTATAAAAATAGCGATATGGCAATTTCAGAAATGGCAATGCCAATTTCAAAAATATGTATAGATAAGAAATTTTTATTCAGTTTGAATATAGATTTCTGTCTGTGTAGTTTTGAATGTATCATTATAGTTTTTCTTATAAAAAAAGAATACGCAGGCAAAGGCTCTGAAAATGTTTATTCTAGTTGTCTTCTTTTTAAAAATGATGTACCTCAGGCCGTTTGGAAATACTTTATTTTTTGCTTCTTATTGTTAAGTTTTGCCTATTTTTAAGAGACCTTTTTTTTTATCAGAAAAGGCGCTTTTTCTCGGTTTGACATCGTTTGCCAGAATGTCACTTGTTATTGTTTGGGTAATTAACGAAGGACAGACTCCTCTCTGGGTCAGTCCCATTGAGGGCAGTTTCACTCATCAGAGTAAAAATAACTTATTATTTGGAATAAAATATGTATTCCAGTTTTACAAATTTTTTATAAGTGAAATAAAAGTAATTTTATCCTCTACTGCATATATACCCAAAAGGGCTTCTAAAGCATACTGCCTTAGGGGCATAGATATTCCTTGCCCTTCATTAGACTTTCATGCATTACATAATTTATCTACAGCGGCGCTCAACCTTATCATTTCCAATAAACAAAAATTGAGCAGTCCCTGATGGCAGACGCGGTATTAGGCTCTCGTTAGGGGTTTTATATAATTTCAAGTTGTAGTCTTGGTTTTTATATGTATAATGTTTAAAATAAACTTATTTATTTTTATTTATTTATTATTTGTTTTTGTTCAATTTAATTGATACGTTTTTACTAAACAATTATTTCTTTTGCATTTTAACACTGTCTATAACAGAAATAAAAAATGAGAACCAGGTAATTTAAGGGTAGGTTTAATTTAAGAATCTATTACAATAATTTGACGTAATCGGACTTTGTGTTACGTAAAAATTTATACTACAAGCCGCGCCTTCAGCTCCCTACCCTACGGGTAGGGCATGTGATTACTTCGTGATCTTTAATGCCGCTCATCTTGATAGATCCGACCCTAACGGACGACCGAGAAAGAGACATTAGCTTCATCCACTTTACGCTAGTCAGCCAATCATAACAGACGACTGAGCGAAAGAGATATTTGTTACTCCTTTCATCTCCGCTCAAAACCGCGCAAATTTTTTTTATTTGTAGATGAATCTCTTGATTGAAATGTAACTTCGTTTATAAGTTCAGATGATGAAAATGTCTATTTAATTTATATGTTTCGCCACAGATTGACTTGGAAAATGAAGGAGAAGCGAAAACAGAAACCCCAGTCAGGAACAACAATTTTCCTGAAGGTGCTGAAGCTACTGCGGTCCTCGTAGGTTCCGTAGATTTCTTGAAGGAGACAACAGTAGCATTCGTCCGTCTTGCTGAAGGTGTTGCCATGGAAAATGTAATTAATGTAGGTATCATCAAACTGAATAAAGTCCTCTGATTTTAGGATAAAAATACGTCTAATAACCTAAAGAAATACATCCATATTCCTTTATTTAGTAATTATTCTCCTCCGAGTAGGCCCCACTTCCTGTCCGTTTCCTTTACGTTCTTTTGGGACCATTCCAAAGTGAGAAAGATTATTTCAACGTTGGTGAATCCATTTCCAAATTGATGTCGGATAAATCTTTCCATGAGATAGCTTATAAAGCTCACTCTCGTGGCGAGCTTCTGACTGGCATCAATCATTTCTTGAATCCATCCGAGGAGTGGAATGGCAAAACTACTGACGCAACGTTCACTAAAACGGGAGAAAAGAATGGTGATAACGTACGAATAAGTAAGTTGAATTTGGTTATTAACGTAGACTCGGTTAAGATTTCATCTCTTTTAGAAATTTTATTTGATGCCATAAACATCGTGAAAGCTTATACCTAATATTTTATACAATTTAAACAAACGTTTACATCTTCCCATTCTCGTAGGACCAACACGGACCATCTCAACGGTCGAAAGTGTTGGAGGGGACAGAAGACCTCCTGTGAGAGATCCTTTGCGTCGAGAAGGAAAACCCTTCTATGGTTTAATTCAAGACGCAAAAATCCGTTATTTGCAATACTTCAGCGACATCAAAGACGGGCTGAATCTACAAGTACTCTCTGCTTCTATATTCATATTCTTCGCTGTACTCTCAGCTGCCATCACATTCGGAGGAATGTACGGTAAGTTACTTCACATTTGTCATTATTTTCAGGGTTCAAAACGATTGGGTTTTATAATTGTTTTATCTGGCTGTCTGTCTGTCTGTAATATAATAGTACAGAACCCATGAAATATTAAATACTTTCGTTTAGTCGAAATACGAATTTCGAGTTTATTTGACATATTAAATTCCTTTTTCAGCTGACCAAACAGACAAGTACATTGGTGTAGGAGAAACCCTTCTCGTATCATCAATAAATGGAATGATATTCGCCTTATTCGCCGCTCAACCTCTCCTAATAGTTGGAGCCACCGGTCCTCTGATGATCTTCGACTTAAGCTTACTACAGGTGCTTCATTATTTTATTTTATGGGACGAGAATAGTGGTCATTTTACCTCCTCCGATTCGTCTCTCAGGTTCAGAGAAAACGTTTAACGTATTGTTCAGAGATGAACGATTTTAAAGCCCTTTTAAAAATTAGTTCATTAACGAATTACTTTCCAGCTTTTATGACTTCCGTTTACAATTTTGTGCAGCTTCACAAACTAACCTTATTTTCATTAAGAGAAGCTTCAGATAAAATCGTTAACAGTATGATTTTTCCTATTTATGAATTATAGTACCATCATCTTATTCCTTTTCCAGTTCTGTACGAGTATGGATCTCGATTTCTTATCTATTCGAGTGTGGGTCGGTATCTGGATGTCAGTGATTGGCCTTCTAGTCGCTGGTTTTGAAGCAGTAGTCATTGTCAAGAAATTTACCAGATTCTCAGAAGAAATTTTCTCTACTTTCGTCTGCTTCATTTTCATTTATGGAGCCTTCGAAAAGCTCGCCCTCATCTTCAAAAATCATCCGTTGGCTCCAGCTACATCTTGCTTTACAGATTTGAATCACACGGAAATGTAAGCGTTTGCTATATTTTGAAAACAATGCTAAAGTTACGTCAGATTTTTATTTAATGAGAATCGCTAAAGAGATGATAAAGTATAATATGTAATAAGATTTAACACTTTGAATCCATAATTGAGTAGAGGGGGAAAAAAATAAATAATATATATATATATATATATATATACCAAGATGCGCCTCGGTGGTGTAGTGGTTAACGTCGCTGCTGACTACGAATCCATCGGCCCCGGGATCGAGACCCGATGACGGCAGGCAGCGCGCAGTAAAAACCCAGCTGTTCATCCTTCCACACAATAAAGAAAGTGGTTGGTAGATAAATGGATACCCTGGGTAGCCTAGTGGTGAAGACGCTGGGCTGCTGGTGGAGCGTGGTTCGGATTCCACGTTAAACTGTAGGTCTAAGGTGGAGTGAAAAGCTTGACCTCGTCAGAATGAACAATTCGGGCGGAAGCTAACCAAAGGTTATATATGCGACAAAAATAACTTTATCTGCTAAGTGTTTTTACTGAATTTGATATAAATTATTTTAAAATTATTTTAAAATAAACAAGCAGAGCCTTCGGCTCCCTGCCCTACGGGCGGGGCTCGTGCTTCGCAAACTCCTCTACGGCGAGGGCACGTCAGGGTTACCCCTTTGGGAGGAGGTCATTCTCCCACTCCCTCCAAAACCTCCTCACCCCCTTTATGCAAATTGGGGGGGCTAGCCCCAACCCCCTTGTTACATAACACCCTTACCCCCCATTACCCCCACCCTCTCCCCATTAATTTTCATTGTAGAATTTCACGCTTTAAGTTAAATTATTTAGAAAAAAAAAATACCCATCGGGACCCGCAGTCGCGTCATACCCCTATTTTTATCCTTTCCTAAATATGAAAAATCTTTTCCCAAAACCCAAAATTTCCCACTTTCGAACCGCGAATTGGGAGTGAGATTCGGTCGGTCAAATGAGAAATAATCAAATTTTGAAAGGAGAAATTTCCTATGTATCAAATATTACTCGCAAATTATTGTTTTTTTTTTCAAACTTTAATTACTATATTATCGATGTTATAGAACAAAATACTAAAAATTTTCGAGGGTTCCTTCAAAGGAAAGATCCTCCCAAAAATTAAATTTAGTATAATTATAATACGCATAAACTGGAATACATTTTTGCCATAGGAATGGAAGCAGTGTTTTTTAGCCTTACTTTAAATTTAGGAAAACGCTAGTAACAAAACCAAAATACATTCACATAATATTCAGTTACTTCGAATTTCATGAGGATATATATATATATATATATATATATATATATATATATATATATATATATATATTATATATGATATAGGGTTGGCAAAAGTAAATAGACACCACGATAGTTGTTCCCAATAACAAATGGCAAAACTCATCAATGGAATGTCAGAACGTGTATCAACTTTACTTAATTCAAAGGAGAAAGTAACAAGATTCTAAAATCAATAAATCTGCTATTATTTATTAACTTTCATTATCAAATAAAAAGAAAAACATGAAAAAAAACAAAAAAAAAACGAAAGTGTCTATTTACTTTTGTCAACCCTCCCTGTGTGTGTGTGTGGTGTGTGTGTGTGTGTGTGTGTGTATGTGTGTGTGTGGTGTGTAAAATCCCTTATATTATTTTTAGATTAAGTTCATATTTTATTTTAAATTTAAATAAATATATTTTAGTGCATGTAAATTTAAATATTTTTTTTTTACTTTCTTCTTTTCCGACTTTCTAATTCTTTCCAAACAAAATGTGGGAATCTTGTCCTCAAATTCAATAAAAGAAGATAAAGGAAAAAAATTATTTCAAGTTTTTGTTCAATGAAATCAACGTAAATAGATCTATTTAATCCCATTAAATTTACCTTATTTTTTAAGTATATATATATATATATATATATATATATTATATATATATATATATATATATATATAACCACGAAGAAAAATTAGACCACTCTTTCATGTTTTCATTTTCCTTCGTGGTTATATTCATCGTAAACATTATTCATGTGTCACTTTCGTGAAATAATATATATATATATATATATATATAATATATATATATATATATATATATATATATATATATATATATATATAATATATATGGGAATGAACTCAGAATAGTCCCCTGAGTTTTTTATGATACACACAGACAGTGCATGGAACAAGGAACTCTTCTGGGATAATTAAATCCACTATAGTCCGAATAAGTAATGGTAAATGACAAATACCATAGTCTTTCTTTTTCATGATGCTAGCCCGACGCGGGCAACGGGTCACTCGCAAAGAGGTCCCATAAATATAGCTTCCCTCACCAGCTATCTGCAAAGCGTCGGGCTAGCATCATGAAAAAGAAAAACTATGGTATTTGTCATTTACCATTACTTATTCGGACTATAGTGGATTTAATTATCCCAGAAGAATTCCTTGTTCCATGCACTGTCTGTGTGTATCATATATATATATATATATATATATATATATATATATATATATATATACTCTTTTCAGTCGTTCCTTGTTTATCCCATATTTTTTGTCGATTGATTTTTAAATCCATTTTTCTTCCTTCATTTACTCGTAATTACTTATTTATTTTCTAAACCTGAACTGACACTCTTCCTTCTCTGTCTTCTTTGCTAACTTCTCTTACGTTTATACTATACTTTGAAATGCTATTGCTTATACCTTGACCTTCGAAGCTCCTCCTTCTTCAATCTGTCTTTTATTCACGCTGTACCTATTCAGGTAATATAGCTAATTTATATACTTTGTAGTTGCTCAGCATTTTTCCACGTCAACAACCGCCACCCGAAGGATGAGTAAGTATTGCAAAGCTAAAGTGGATCCATAAACTGTATTTGTGCGTTTCGCTTCGCCGCTTTGGTTATGTCCAATATGTTGTTGTTGTTTTTACGCCTTAAAAAAAGGATATAAGCTTTTTAAAGCTTTTATTTCGTGGAGCTAATTTACTTACGGCTTTAAAATGTTTTAAAATGTTTTGTGAAGTCTAATAAAAAATTAATGTTTTGAACGAATGAAATTTGTTTGGCGTAATAATTTGCATCAACGCCCAAATCACGATGATATCCCCTAATTATGGACAAACCACTCCTAGAATCGAGACATAAAGAATTAGTAAATACTTTTGCTTTCATTTGCTGTGTTCGTCAAAGAAATTGAAGGAAACACAGGCGAGAGGTGGAGGATAGTAATGTATTTTTACTGTTGAAATGGCTGTTACCAGGTGTCTATGCTTCTCATGATTTTGATTTTTTTTTTTTACATGAATCGACATTGTCGGGAAAAATTTTTTTGGCGATAATTAGGTGTATGTGAAGGTTCTGAGCATAGACTAAGGGTCTAACCTTGGCTTAGATGATTACATAATGCAATTATGGTACATATCGGAAGAGGTACAAAGACAGCTCATTACTGTCCCAGGACTACAGTTGTTAATTTCTGAAATAAGAGTCTCTCTCTCTCTCTCTCTCTCTCTCTCTTATATATATATATATATATATATATATATATATTATATATATATATATATATATATATATATATATATAATATATAATATATATATATATATATAATATAAATATATATATATATATATATAATATATATATTATATATATATATATATATATATATTATATATATATATATATATATATATATGACATTTTCAACTGTACCAAAGACATTTTGACTATACATATTTTATATGTCTGACAGTGGTTAGGTTCACGCTATGTTTAATATTATATTAGAGGGATATGGTGTATAGTGCATGATTCTAACTTCAAAGCAGCTTCATTTAACAAAAACAGTTAACGCTTTTCATGTTTACAGATAAGTAATGACTTCATAGTTATGAAGTTAACTCAAAAGTACAGTATATATATATATAATTCTAATTTTTGTCCTTAATTATTATCATTATATTATATCAAAGAATAAAGTTAGCGCTATAAATTCTAAAAATAAATGTATAGGATTAATTCATATATAACTATTTTGGATTCAGTTCTAACGATGAAAATCTAAAACAGATGACATCTGAAAACTGGTAATAATTATAAATAATGTAGAATGTAATGAATTCTCACAAACTGGGCGTTCTCTTCCTTCATATAAGAATTCCCGCAACTCATTTGCTTTTGGTCATTAATTCGTCCTTGTTCGTACATACAGATTAAATGGTTTACTAGTTAATGGATCCCTTGTGAATGGAACTAATGAAGAAGGTGATTCTGTGGCGGAAAGTGAAGTGTTTGTTAATCAGCCCAACACGGCTCTCCTTTCAATGTGTCTCATGATCGGAACTTTCCTCATCGCGTGGAAACTGAAGAGGTTCAGAAATTCAAAATTCCTCGGTCGAAGTGTAAGTTTATATATATATATATATATATATATATATATATATATATATATATATATATATATATATATATATATATATATATATATAAGAATTAGGAGGGAGGGAGAGAGAGAGAGAGAGAGAGAGAGAGAGAGAGAGAAGGACGAGAAAACAAATCATGTCGTTAAATTTTATTTGCAAAATTTTGGGATTTGTTTCCATCATCAGGAAGTCATCTTAACTAAAATTACATTTTAAATTAAATTCATTTATTTTTTAAGAAAGATCATGTGTACATACGTATGTATTAATATATATATATATATATATATATATATATATATATATATATATATATATATATGACACTTTGTATAGGTTCGTCGTGCTCTTGGAGATTTCGGTGTTCCGATCGCCATTTTCTTGATGGTTCTTTTGGACTTGCTCATAAAAGATACGTATACTGATAAACTCACCATGCCCAAAGGACTTAACCCTTCTAACTCGGCGGTTAGAGGATGGCTTATGAATCCTTTGGGAGTCGTCAAACCCTTGCCCATTTGGTGCATGATTGCAGCTGGTCCAGCCGCGCTTCTTCTCTTCATTCTGGTCTTCCTGGAAGAGAACATTTCCCAGTAAGTGTTCTTCCGATGCCCTTTTTTTAACATCTGTGGTTCTACACGTTTTATATACGAGGGTCGGCACGAAAGTAATGCCTCTTATTTTTCAGTTCGTAAATACAATAAGAGGCATTACTTTCGTATCGCCCCTCGTATTTTTTAAAGGTCTTACAATATACTTTGCTGATTATTACTAACTATGTAAATAGTAACTGAGAACCTTTTCTTTTTCAGTTTGATCTTGAGCAAACCCGAGCGTTGTCTAAAGAAAGGAACAGGATTCCACCTGGATTTATTCCTTTCCTGCTTCGTGAACACCATATCCGGATTCCTAGGAGCCCCTTTTATGAGTCCTGCTTGCGTTAGGACAATTTCGCACATGTCTGCTCTCACTGTAATGGGACCTTCTTCCCCTGAAGGACCTCCTAAAATTATTGGGTGTCATGGTGAGACACGAATTTTTAGCACCGAAATTCTCGATACATATTTAATGAAGTTTCTAATATTTCTTATCTGATTATCATATTATTATTATTTTTATATAACATTTATTGTATTTCAGAGCAAAGATTGAGTAACTTTGCAGTTTCACTTCTTGTTGGCTTGGGTGTAATGCTGTACGCAGTTCTTAACCTGGTGCCAAATGCTGTATTATATGGTATTTTCCTGTACATGGGAGTTTCCGCTACAGCAGGCATTCAGTTCCTTGAAAGATTTATCCTGTACTTTATGCCTGTGAAATATCATCCTGATGTACCGTACGTAAAGAAAGTCGGAACGTGGAAGATGCACGCTTTTACCGCTATACAAGCTGTTATGTTAATTGTGCTGTGGGTTGTGAAACAGTCTCCAGCCTCTCTCGCTATCCCCTTCGTTCTGATCTGCCTCATTCCAATCCGACTTTACCTTCTGCCCTACGTCTTCACTTCAGAAGAACTTATTGGAGTAAGTGCACAATTCCTCATTTGCTTAAATTCTGTTTTTAATCCTTAACTGTGTTGCGTATTTTACTTCAGTAACCGTATTAATATCAAACTATTGCTATTGTAGTTCTCAATAATAAATATGTTAAAGGGTAACAATTGCATTTTCTGGATCAATGAAAGAAAGCCACTCCCAGCCTTCTTTAGTTAGTTTTATAAGGCTAACTAACGAAAATATAACGACTTAACCTAACCAATCGTCAAGGGCGTACAGTTGACCTAATGATTGGTTAGGTTAGGTCGTGATATTTTCGTTAGTTAGCCTTATAAAGCTAACTAAAGAAGGCTGGGGGTGGCTTTCTTTCATTGACCCCATTTTTCTGAATAACACTCATGAGAAAACGAAAAAATGCTGAAAGGCAACACTTGAAGGGATGTTGTTTTTGTCGGTTAGGGTGTAGTGATAAGAGACCTGCTTGGGATGTAGCCCACGCGACACAGAGATGAATTTTCCTCTGTGTAGAGGTCTCCCCATATTTATATATATATATATATATATATATATATATATATATATATATATATATATATATATATATATATATATATATATATATAACATTGCTGTTATTTGTTTCCGTTTTCCGTTATTTGGATGTTATGACATGCGTCCTTCGTTTTCAGCTGGATGGAGCAGAGAAGCAGACACCTGAAGAGATTGCAGAAGAAGAAGCTGACTTCTACGAATACATGCACGCTTTACCCACACAAATCGATGACGATCACAGACATCAAAACTGAATAGTACAAATCATGTAGATATTATGAGCTTAATGTAGCAAGTAGAGTAAATAGTGGAATTAAAGTTGTTAAAATGAGTCGCATCTACGAATTCATTTTCAATTTTTATAATAAAAGACAAAGATCACATTTAAATAAAAGTTATCTTGCAGTTAACTTAATATTACAGAAATTTTATGTGGGACGTTTTTTTTTATTGTAGAATTTAAACCAGCTCCCGTAGCTCAATGGCTAATAATAGTCAGTAGGGTTAAAAATCGGCACAGTAGGACAGGACTCAGGACAGGTCCGGTGCCAGTGTTTCCTAAAATCTGATATAATGTGAATACCGATAAGGCTGCCCATTGCGTTAACTCTTGGATTATTATTAACCAGAACCATCTGGAGTCGAAGCCAGCATCCGTAGCGATGTAGGTAACACCATTTCCCCATAAGCGAAGTGAAGACACTGTGATCGGGATGGTACTGACGTCACTACTGAGGGTGCTAGTAATAACAATACGGGAATTAGCTCAATGGGCAGTATTATTCTGTCCTGAGTTCTGTGCCAGTTTCTGGCCTTCATGACTGATTATTCTTAAAATTTAAGTAAACTTTATAAAAAATGTGGAAAGAAATAGTCCTTTTCTTCCCATAAAGAGAAGCAAATCAAATCAGATACCGTGAATGTCTTGAATGTAATGACCCGCACTTGATAAAGTGGAAAGAATAAAAGGCATTTGAGTTCAAACAAGGCCAACATTTATGTCTCGCTCGAACGAATTCTTTTTGGAGGAGGTCCTAATGGCGTGGTCGGTAAGAGCATCATTCACTTCGAAACACGCAATGCGGATTCCAGTTCCGTAAGCTCCCCATTTCCAATATATTCAAATGTCATATCCTTTTTTTTCCAAAGTAAATCAAAGTTTTAAGTTACGTATGATTGACTGTATCTTCGGTGTTGATTGAATTTATAATTTCCGTTTAAGTATTAAAAAATTACTTTCCTATTATTTAATTCTATATTTTTTTTAATTATGACATGAAAGTCTTCAATTGTCTATCTGAGAAGATCAAATTTTAAGTCCTGAAGGAACTTCTCTTCTAATTTGATATTTAATATAATCCGAATTCATTTTGTACATTGGTTAACACTTATCTTCTTTAATTTTTCTGTCTCACGTTTTGTGCTCCTTTCTCAACGTAAACTGTAATATTTAATGTGTAGTAACTTATATTATAGCATTCAGCAATGATCATAATGTTCTGTGATAAGTATATATATATATATATATATATATATATATATATATATATATATATATATATATATATATGTATATGGAAAGACATACATATATCATATTTTATATACAGTATATATATATACTTTTTCTTGTTTCTTTATAGATATACTTTTACTTGTTTTTGTACATAGTGATGGATGATAGTTGTAGAGTTAGACAACAAGCAACATTACTTGTTGAGAGATTCTGTTACATTGTTAACATAAAAGTCATTTAAGCTCAAGCTTATAAATTTTAATAAATTTGGTCTGTGATCTTCAGTAGAATACAACGTATCGTACAATTTCAGTATGTTGTTTCTATACGTGGCTACTTGTAAATATATGAAAGTATCTTTTGTAATAAATATTTGTCATAATATATATTATCTTTATCCTTACAACATATTCATTGGTTGGAAATCTGTAAACAGTGAACGGTGCACAGTGAACTGCTATAGCCTTCCGATCAGTTCAGCAGTCGAATGTCGATTCAACCTAACTAAAGTAGATTTCACAATCAAATTAACCTATCCTGAAGAATTTTATTTGTAGGGACGCTACTTCATTAAGCTTCTTGTTGGTTGTACAGAGACTGAGTCAGGAGGGTCTTTATTATACAAGTTCCATATTCAGGAAAAATGCTTCCTCGTTTGAGAAAATAAAGAAGAAGGGACGCGATTAACCTCTTCTGAGATTTGTACTTTGAAATTTCTCACGTTTAGGACCAAGACTGAGATAGGAATCACATACAGTACAATAGATTGGGGAAATTTCCGACTAAATTTGTTGTTTTGTTTTGTAAATGAATAACTCAAAAATCAATAGAAAGAAACGGTTTCCGTTTTCGTTGAAGTACTGTATTTTGAGCGTTCGTTCTTTATAATTTAATTACTGCCTTCTACGGATTAAGGTTACTGTCTCGCTGGTATCTTATAGTCTTTATTTTTTTTATGCAGGAAGGAGGGGCCAACCTTAAAATTTATGACGCATGTGTGCGTAAATTTCCTTACACACACACACACACACACACACATATATACATATATATATTATATATATATGATGAATAAAACCACGAAGGGAAAAGAAACACAAAGTGGTGCTCAAGCGCTTTCGTCTAATGACATCCTCAGGAACAATGGAGTGAAAGGAGAGTTCAAGGCAATTTCAAGGCATATTGCCTTGAACTCTCCTTTCACTCCAGTGTTCCTGAGGATGTCATTAGACGAAAGTGCTTGAGCACCACTTTGTGTTTCTTTTCCCTTCGTGGTTTTATTCATCATAAATATTTTTCACGTGTCACTTTCGTGAAATAATTTTCATATATATATATATATATATATATATATATGTTAACCCCTCCGTCTATGGCCCTGGGTGGTTCGGATCGACGGGGGTTCTAGTTAGGAGGCAGCAACGGATATTTCTTCTATAACATTCTAATTCTTTTCGGTCGCCTCTGGTTAAACTCTTGGCTACAGACTCGCCAGACTGTTATGCCCTCCTTCTTATATGTGCTTATGGGGTGTCTCGTATCGACGAGGCGTTCTTGTTGTGAGGCCGAAACGGATATTTCTTCTTGATACTTTTCTTCTACAACTTTCTATAATACTCTGATACCTTCTCTGATACTTTCTCTGATACTAAAATTATCGACTTTCCTTTTATAACTTATCGACTTTACTGACTAAATTCCTGAAGAGAACAAGGCTCGAAGGAAAAGATAAAAACTTCTTTTACTGTGGTTTACTTCTCAAAATGTACAGGTAGTGCTCTGAATTTACAGGGGTAGAGGTTCGACCTCTTTCGACCATGGCTCAGGCCGGAATCTAAAAAAATTAAGTTAAGGAGGCAAGGGGCCTCTGCCCCCTCCTCGCAGCGAGGCTGCTAACAAGGGAGGCTCGTAATGAAATGCCGTAATGAAGTACCGCAATGAAGTGACTTAATGAAGTGCTCTAATTTTACAAATACATGTATAATATAAACCTAAATGTTTGGGGGAAGACAGTTGAAGGTTAAGTTCCCCCCTTTTAAACACATGATCAGATGTTTGAAAAATTCCAAATAAAAATAATAAAAAAAATAAAAATAACAAAAACTAATTTGTATTTTTCGCCGAGTCTACATTTATGAAGGCGATATAATTTCACAGTAGTACATAAGTACAAATTGAGTACATGACTGAGTACGTATTAATTTTGGTTCATTACAATTACGATTACAATTACCAATTAATTCATATTCACTTATTATTGTTTAATTACACTTCTATTAAAGTACATTCTTACATTATATATTAATTCATTACATTCAATTACAGTTTCATTGAAGTACATTACAAGTTATTATTAATTACAGTTTCATTAAAGTACATTACGTCGTTTACCATTCTTAGTGTTTTTATATATTCATATATGGTTATTAGTGATGTAGGTCACATCCGCATCCGCATCCGCATCCGCGGAACATCCGCACATTTTCTCGCATCCGCATCCGCGTTCGCATCCGCACTTTGGACTGCGGATGTCGTGCGGATGTGGACCGTTGAGATAAAACGTCATTAATAAGCGGAAATTATCAAATTCTACTATATTAATAGAACTAGTTTATTGTGCGCAAAAGTGATGCAAGCGACAAGACGAGAGGCTGTTCTTGTATGAAGTTACTCTCTTGCAACCTACTTAGATCCACGTTACAAAGCTAAGTTATTTTCACCTAGTACATTAAAACGAGTTAAATCATCACTTGGCAAAGCAGTTGAAGAGCTTCAATCTCTTGAATCTGTCGCTTCGCCACCCACCAAAAGAATAAAAGTTTCAGTGACAGAACCAACACCTTCAACAAGCAAATCTATCACAGAATCTGTCTCTCAGTTTCTTGAGTCAAGCAGCAATGACGAGACCTACGCGATGTCAAAAGATGTAGTAAAAATGATCGAGAGCTATCACCACGAAAAACGCCTGGCTGCATGTGACAATCCTATTAGTTGGTGGAAAAATACGCAGAATATCTATCCATACTTGAGTAAACTTGCAAGGAAACATTTAGCCTGTCCTCCAACAAATGTACCAAGCGAGAGATTATTTAGCAGTGCTGGATTAATATATGATGAAAAGAGAAACAGACTGGCAGCAGAAAAGGCAGAAAAATTAATGTTCCTTAAGCATAACCTTCCTATAATTAAGTTTGAATATTAAACGATGAACATCTTAGTTTACTTTATTTTAATTACTCATTTATAAATATGTCTAATAAAACTTTAAACTTAATATAAATAGTTATCAAGCTAATTAAAGATCTCTTTCTATAAGGGTGGAGTTGGGGAAAGAGGTCGGTGGGGTGCATTTGAGTTGGGTTCACGTCCCGCATCCTGGTAACACAATTATGGTTTCTAATTGTGGCTGAAACTCGACAAAATATAACGAATTTATTTGCAGACGAATTCACTAATTGATTTCTATATTAGTTAGATGCTTGATATTATTTTATATGTTCAGAGAAAAGTACAGCAATTATTGTACAATTAATCAATTATACTACATTATAGCTACAGCTCTCTCTCTATATAATAACTTATTATATACGTTAAACACAACAAATCTCGAATATATCCTAAAAAATAACGAAAATGTAGACATCCGCATCCGCATCCGCGGATGTTGAAATCAAACATCCTCATCCGCATCCGCATCCGCGGATGTGAAAAAAATGACATCCGCTACATCACTAATGGTTATACTATATGGTTATACTATATGGTTATACTATATGGTTATTAGTACAACACAAGTACATGAGACATGACACACATGATATAACATAACGCATGATAAAGTTATAAATTCGAATCGAGCGAAAGGAGACTTTTTTTATCTTTGAAGCGTTCGATTCTGCCAGTTAGCGGAATGTGATAACTTACTAAGCATTTTTGAGTTCAATGCGGGAGGTGATATAATAAAAAATAATAATGAAAAAAATAATACGAGAACGTATTTTTCCGTTTTCGAACGAAGGCATGAAGTTTTGCATTTCATAGATTGACACGAGTAAAAATGAATATTTAATAAAATTTATATAGGATAATGATCAAGATAAAATATGGACGTATGGGGGCGGGGATATGGTCGAATAATAGTTATATTTATACTACATAACATATAAATAATGACTTCTATAGAGTGTACAGTTTTTATTATGATGATAAAGAATTTTCATACATTGCATACTAGAGATATAATGAAGGGAAATTAATGACGGGAAAATGTGACGTCATAGTTATTGAATTTGTACGTATAGTACAAATCATTATTAGGAAGATTTACATGAACGAATTAGAGACAAAGAGTGGGTATCAATGACTAAGAAGTACAACTGCGGGTTCCAATCCTGTTACATGCAATGTGTATGCATAATCTAGGGTCGAGGGTGAGATGGAAGACAATCATAATTAATTATAATAAATTCTATAACAATGAAAAATGGAAAATAGATACGACTAAACCACAGAAATGGTAGATCATAGGGTTGTGACACAAACAAAAATAGGAAGCTACAAATAAAATTTTTATCCAAAACTCGCTTAGGCAATTTTGGTTTCTTATGTAAAAATGAATATGGATTATTCATTGTTCATTTTTACAGACACACACATATATATATATATATATATATATATATATATATATATATATATATATATATATAGAGAGAGAGAGAGAGAGAGAGAGAGAGAGAGAGAGAGAGAGAGAGAATATTAAGGTTAGTATCTAAAACAATATGCGAAAGAGTATACAGAACTCTGCTCTTTCACCTGAACGTCTTATAGCCGAGTACATAACGCGGCGCCTCCCAGAATCCCAGAATTCGTGTCTTCTGTGAAAGAGGTTTGAACCCGACAGATATAAAAAAACTTATTTCTTATATATTTTATGTTAAAACTTAAGATGCTGCTTAGTATGTTCCCTGGATTGACATAAAAGAGTGAATGTGCATGTAACTGCACTCTGTTAATGAAAATGAACCTGAGGGAAATATAACTGAAATTTCCTCCACTAGATGGCGTCATGCATTCAAATAATCTCGATGCTGAATCTATACATCGTAAGATTATCGCACTTTAAATCGACCCGATAAAGGGAAAAGAGATCCAAATTCACAAGATTATAGTAAGATAACAGTATACTATTTGTAACTACATCGTGCTGTGTATCGTTGAATTGTAGTATCGATGTAATAAGATTTTGTTTATAAGGCATGACCTTGACTGGTCGAAAATTGATGAGATGGGAAACTACTAACTAACTTAGAACGACCACCTAACCAAATGTGCATCTAAACCAGCATAAAATTCAATCTAATTAACTCGATGCATGAAATGGGTGGGGATTTACGACTTTGTAAAAAATCTGGTCACCAAGAAACTACATAGTAGCCGATTTAAGATATATTTACAGCCAGAGTTGAACCTCTCTAACTTGACCTGTATTAAAACTCTCCTGTTCAGAGGATATAATTTGACCTCTAGTTTTACCTTACTTAATGATGAATTTAATAATCTAAGATCATACTTTACTAATAATAGTTTTCCTGTTCAATATGTAGACAAACTAATTAGATCCTTCTTAAATAATGTTTATAGCCCTCAACTTCCATGTATTACAGTGCCGAAGGATATAAAATATTTCTTGGTACCTGAAATGGGTCCTTTGAATAAGGAATTTAAGCTTAAATTTACAAAGTTGTTAAGGAAATTTTTTATCATACTGATTTCCGCATCATATTTATTAATAAAACGTCTTTAGGTAGCTTTTTCTCAGCGAAGGATCGAACCCCTGACTCGTTGCGTAGCGGTGTTGTATATTATTTACCTGCCCTAGGTGTCTCCTTGGGAATTACATTGGCAGCACTGTTCGCTCTCTCAGGGCTAGATTTTATTCGCATATGGGAATAAGTGGCCGAACAGGTAAAATTTTAAAAACTAAAGAAGTTTCGAGTATTCGAGAACACAGTATAAAATGTAAAACTGATGTCACTTTGGACAATTTTAAAATTCTTGGTTGTAATACTTGTCCCAACTCACTAAGAATTTTGGAATCGCTTTTCATTAAAACATTGTCCCCTACTCTAAATGTTGACTCATCAGCCGTCCCCCTAAATTTGCTATAATCCCTCCTCCTTCCCCAATTCCTTATAATCCCCCCTTCCCCAATCGCCCTCGCCATCTCTTGTTTTCCCGTCTTGCCTCTACTTAAATCAGTTAGCCTCGGAAATTGCAGTGAAAGGTTAGTTAGTTTCATTATTCCAGTGTACTATTGTTAATTTTTCCAGTGTATTAATTTCACATTTACTATATGTATTTAAAAATAGCTTCTTAATTTTTATATGTAAATCTGTATAACTTAGAATTTAACCCTCTTTTCTCAGTCTTTTAAAATTTGCCTTTATGAATAGGTTATAGAAATTTTTTCTGTCTTGTTTTTCATTCAATATTGATTTTAATTTCACATTGTTATTAAACAGCCTGAAGATGAGCGTATTGCTCGAAACGTTGCGCATTAAAGAAGACTTTTCATGGCATTTACATTTCTCCTTGTCATTGGATTTCTCCTAAATATTAAATTGAAGCTCTGTAGAAGCAACCCGCATGATTATAAATAAATAAATATATACAGTCCCGTAGCCAGGACTTCCCAAGGGGGCGGCTGAAATTGTAGGAAGGCGGACCTTTTGGTGCAATGACCTAGTTACTGCGGAGGGGGTTTAAAATAGTTTAAAGTACTTTAAAAAAAATGCCAAAAAATGCAAATGTTTATTTACTAAATGATGTTATATATTATAATATCACATTATAAGTTATAACTATGGTTATAAAAATGGACCTTTCCTGTCAAGGAGGGGGAGTCGTTCGACCCCCTGACCCGCTCCCATGGCTACGAGCATGATATATTTATATATGGGGTCGGAAAACTCAAGTTGTACTGATCTATTAATACTGCACATCTAAATTGAAGTCAGTAAAATAATGTGATTTGCAGTCAAATCACATTTCACACCAACAGAAAACGGCTTAATAGCCTCAAACTACGTTTAATGGCGTTAAATTGCTTTGTCATTTATATTTTGTCATGAAGAAACTCCCTACATGTCTCTCCGATACTAAAAATCAAAATGGTACCGTTTTGAAAGCGGTCGCAACATCAATGATGGTAATGTTATTGAAAAGAAAAATAATGGAAAAGAAAAGAAAGCAAAGATTTTGTTCGGTTCATGATTAAAATTTCAGACGACCAGCTTTTGATACTTAAAAAGTTCTAAATAAATGAATCGGAAAATGTAGGCCAAAACTTTCAAAATGGCTACACGAATGAAGATATCCATTTCAGTCAAAGGAAGAGTCCTCTGTAAATTATATAATTCTTATGTTAGGCCTCACTTAGAATACTACATTCAAGCCTATTCCCCTCACCATAGACATGATATTGATATGTTTGAAGGTGTGCAACGTTAGGCAACCAACCTTATCCCTAACCTAAGAAGATTGGAGTACAGAGAAAAATTAAAGGAACTATCATGGTATGTTTAGTTTTGAGAGATCTTGTTTGAGGGGCGGTATGATTCAGATAATCTAAATGTTCTCAATTTAGATGTAAGTAACTTTTTTACTACCGTCTGATAGAAAAACTCAAGTGCATAATAAGAAAATTAGGAAACAGACTTGTAGACTGGATCTTCGAAAATACTTTTACAGTCATAGAGTAGTAGATTTTTGGAATGACTTGCCATATGATGTGGTAAATAGTAGCTCCTTAGTTAGTTTTAAGAAAAATTTGGACACTTTCATGAATGAAAGAGACAGTTTATAGATTATAAGTAGTTAATGTATATTTTAGCTTAAGTTATGTAAGCTACTTTGGTAGCTCTGTAAATAGTTTTATGTTAATTACAGTAGCTGACCTGACATTGACATTTTGGGAGATTTTATTATAAAATATAGTGTGAAAAAACTTTATAGGGCTGTGGGTTAATTGCCTGTTACCCTCATCCGTTGAAAATTTCCAGCAGATTTCAGTGGAGAGTTAACGACAAAAACCCTACGTTGTTTCGTTAAAGAGTTATGTATGTGGAGGTCTTCAAAGGCCCTCTTTATGTATTGTTTTTAGTGGTTTGTTAAATTTATTTGCCTTCGGTATTTTAGCGCTGCCTAATGGTAAAGAAAGAAATTACCTTACCTTATTATTTCGTTGGGTCTAGCATCTGGTTGTAGGGCGCGACGATCTTTTTCGATGTAGGACCGCGGTACGATGGAGCCACACAAGTTGTGCCACAACAAGTTGATTTGATTTAATTAATATAGGCAATGACTATATTTAAATTCCTGAAGGTATAGGCCTATCCTTTTCAATTATTAGGCTTATATTATTTGTTATTCACTCAGAACTTATAGGAAGATAAAGTACATCTTCCTTGCTTAAAAGCAGGGATTAACATAAACAGCTCTCAGTGCCGCAAGAATATAATCGTCTCAGGAATTTGCTGATTTTTCAAAGTTCGTTGACTCTTCTCTCGAAGTAATTTTCATGAGTCAGCAGTGGAAAATTTTTGAATACGAAATAATAAATTTTCTTGTTGTTAGGTGGGCCCAATTGGGTTCTCTTTATGGTAATTATTTCCATTCCCAATAGGCAGGGCCGGTGAGAGCTGCCACGGGCCCCGGGAAGGATTGGTATATGGCCCCCCCCCCCCTGTTTACTCAGTATTTTATTATGAATGTTTTTGTACATAACAAGCAAACTGATTATATGTCCAAGTCACTATTCAAAACATACAGTATGAATAAACAACTCAGAAGAAAATGACCATTTTATTTTTCGAATAAATTATATTAATTCTATCACCATACAATTTACAAATGCAGTACCAGTCCATGCAGGCAAGACAGTTGTTTACTGCAAGAGTTTCATAATTAGAAGTGTACTTTCTTTGCCTTCTCTCTAGCAAAGTGGTAAATGATTCTGGTGAAATTTAAAATACGGGCTAACTGGCTTTCACTTACAATGGTTCCCAGATCTGTCAGTCGGTCTTGGACATTGGTGGACCGCAGATAATATTTTATCTGTTTCAGTTTGACTATGATAATCTCTATAAAATATATGTTCATTAATTATAGTTCCTCTCTGTTATTTAATCAATTGCTTTATTAATATTTTTAGATTTTATCCCCTCCTCCCTTCTTTCCGGGCCCGGGATTTAACCCGGCTCCCCCCCCCCCTCTCGGCGGCTCTGCCAATAGGCTATGTTGCCAATTCCGAGGCAATTTTGCAGCTATTTAATTCAATGAATTAATAATTTGTATTTAATTAAGAAATAAAGGTATCCACATACGATACCATGTTGTAAACATATGTAGTTTTTCCATATATATCTTATGACTCGGATAACCTCGATAGGCCCAAGTGGCTTCATGTTTTCCAAATTAAATTTAATGTAATGGCTGAGAGAAGTGGCTACAGAACAAAAAAAATCTCGCGGCAATCGAGTGTTAGTCAAAGATTGCCTGCATGTACTGTAGTTAGTCCACACATAATATCTAAATAATTTCATTCAATCAATTTTGAACAGATATTTTTTTTAAGCCAGTGGGACAGTGATGTAGGACTCGAAACCGGTCTCGAGACCGTTTTCTCTGGTTTCGGTCTCGGTCTCGGCCATGGTGGTCTCAACTACATCTCTACAGTGAGACCTAAACATTTACTTTAAGCCCCTTAGATTTTAAATGCAGCTTCATCAATTTGGTCTCACTAGCTTTGAATGTGAAGTTCAAAATTTGGATGGTTGTGACATTTTTGTAAATTTATGGTCTCATTAGCTTTTTTGCAAAAACGTAGCCTAGCAAGATATAGGTAGGTTTTTATGTCAGCAGTGTTTACCTACGAAAGACATTTCATTGCATTTTATTTGGAAAATATGAAGCCACTCGGGCCTATCGAGGCAATCCAGGTCATGAGCTACATTTTTAAATAATAATAAAATTTTGCAAGATGTCAAACTCAAGTCAGCTAATTAACATACAACTATTTACTACCGTCATAGTAGCCTATATAACTGGAGCAAAGAATATACACTACATTATATACAATCTACAAACTATCTCTTTCACTCCTGAAAGTGTCTAAATTTTTCTTAAAATTAACTAATTATATGGCAAGTCACTCCAAAAATTTACTACTCTATGACTGAAAAAGTATTTTCGCAGATCAAGTCCACAAGTCTGTTTTCTAATTTTCTTATTATGCCCACGAGTTATCCCATCAGTATCTAGTGAGAAAAAGTTACGTACATCTAAATTGTCCAAACCTGAAAACATTTTGAACATCTGTATCATATCTATCCTCATACAACGTCTCTCAAAACTAAACATACCTAATTCCGTTAATCTATCCCTGTATTCCAATCTTCTTAGGTTAGGGATAAGCTTGGTTGCCCTACGTTGTACTTGCGCTTGCGGCGCAACTATTTCAGCAGAGTTGCGGTTGCGGTTGCGGCGCTACAAAAATCGTTGCGCGTGCCCACCACTGGTTGTACACCTTCAAGCATATCAATATCATGTCTAAGGTGAGGGGACCAAGCTTGAATGCAGTATTCTAAGTGAGGCCTAACATAAGAATTATATAATTTACAGATGACTTCTTACTCTTATAACTAACATTCCTCTTAATAATACCTAACATTTTATTTGCTTTATTTCTAGTCTCTAAGCACTGCTTAAAAAATTTTGGTAAATTTATAGTATTACACCCGTCTCCCTTTGGAGGTGAAATTTATGTTTTTCCTATGGTTTTTGATGTGTTTTGAACGAATCTGACCTTCAAAACCGTCGGAAATGACTCGTTTTTGAGATAACCCCCCTCCCCCCCCCCCAGCCAGCAATCTGGGGGACCCTGGTGGGAACCGAGAGTTCGCGGGTGGGGAAAATCACAGAAAACGAGTCATTTCCGACGGTTTTGAAGGTCAGATTCGTTCAAAATACATCAAAAACCATAGGAAAAACATAAATTTCACCTTCAAAATTGACCTAACCTATCCTAACCTATTTTGAAAAAACTATATAGGGCTATGGGTTGATTGCCTGTGCCCTCATCCGTTGGAAATTTCCAACAGACTTCAGTGGAGGGTTACCGACAAAAGCCCTATGCTTTTTCGTTAGAGAGTTATAAATATGTAGGTTGTTAAAGGACCTCTTTATATTTATATTGATTACGGTAATTCTAGCGTCGGGAGTTGGGAAGCCTTATGTTAATAAAAACTGAAATTGCCTCACCTTATTTTTGCTGGGTCTTTGTTTGTTTCGATGTAGGGCGTGACGGTCATTTTCGGTGTAGGGCCGCCACGATGGGGTTACGCGGCGAATTTACTTAAGGTAATTAATATAGGCAGTCACTATATAAACCCCTGAAAGAATAGGCCTATCCTTTTATAGTCACTAGGTTTTATATTATAAGGAATTCACTCAGGACTCTAGGGGGGACAAAGACATCCTCCCTGTTTAAAGCTTCGCCGTAACATAAACAGCCCTGAGAGCCGTTCCTTGGTTCTCGTGTATTATTTGCCGTTCTAGCCAAATTTTGTTTAGTCTACTTTTCTGTGATAGACTAAACAATAAATTGGGTTTTCTTGTTGCTATGTGAGGCTGATTCATACATACAGGTTCTTTGTACGTATGGCAATTCAATTATTTCATTCCCAATAGGCTATGTCGCCAATCCCGAGGCTATTTTGTATAGATATTTAATTCAATTAATTAAATTTATATTTAATTATGAAATAAATGTACCACATATGATACCATGTTGTGAGCGCGAATAGTTTTTCCATATACTGGGGGGGGCCGGAGAAAAATTTGTATGTTATAGATCAAATTTTTTTGACAAACTGTGTAAAACATGTAAAAAAAATGAATCAAAAGAATGAAGTAGAAATTTAGGAAGAGAGAGGTTACTCAAGACCTATTCAAATAGGAAAGTTCAAGAGGCCAACTTCTCAAGTTTAGTTAAAGTTATGTCAATCAGTTTGACTCCCTTTAGGTATAGGAAATTTATGGGATTAAAGTAAAGTTATTAAGCATTTTAACTTTGCTCAATTTGTATAAGGTTTATAAGTCACCAGTCTTAATTTTTTCTTGTAAAAGTTTTCTGGCTTTCAAAGCAGTCTTTCTTTGAGGCCTGTCTGGTTTAGTCTGAGTTACATCAGGCACATTGAGAGATTCCTCCCCAATAGTATCCTGATCCATCCTTTGGGGTAATGGTTCTAATTTAGCCCCACACTCCAAAGGATATAGTAATGTGATATCTCTGGTGGTTTCACCAGTTGCTGTTTTCAGTTTTACAACCCTGGTAACTTCGTCTTCACCAGTTTTGAGTTCCAAGACTTTTCCCATTGACCAATGTTGTCTTGGTGTCTTGGTGTCTTGTCATGTATCAACACAATGTCCCCAATTTTGACTGAATCATTCCAACTTTGTTTTGTTAATTGTTTATGTCTTTCTCTAAGACTTGTTAAGTATTCTTCTCTCCATTTTGTTATAAATTGAGTTTTGATTTGTGTCAAATGTTGGTATTTTGTGTTGAGTTCTTTGTGTCCTATTTCCCAATCTGGATCCTCTGTACTGTTATGTTCAGATTCTGGTAACATGTTTACTGTTTCTCCCTTAATTAGGTGGTTTGGTGTGAGAGGTTCTGGCTCATTAATACCATCTCCCACATAAGTTAATGGTCTGTTGTTGACAACATTTTCAATTTCTGACAGAATAGTCATGAGTTCAAAAAGTTGTAGATGTTTTGTCCCAATAGTCTTTTGAAGGCAGTTCTTTACAGTTTGTATGTTTCTTTCCCAAATTGAACCATACCATGGTGTATTAACAGGAATGTACTTCCAGGTTATGTTGTGTTTGGTTAAATGAGTTTGTACTGTTTCACTGTCACAAATCTGATGAATAATTCTTTCACCAGATTTGAAGTATGTGGCATTGTCTGACCATATAGTTTTGGGTACAGAATTGTGTGCACAAAATCGTCTGAAAGCAGCAATAAAGCTTCTGCTGTCAGATCTTCTACTATGTCTAGACATTTGGCACGTGTGGCAGCACAGGTGAAGAGTACAATGTACACTTTGTATTCCTTTGAATCCATTTTGTCTCCAAAACTCACATTTACCGCTCCAGTGTAGTCAATACCCGTGGTTTCAAATGGCCGAGTAAATGTTACTCGTTCCACAGGTAGGTCTGGAGGGCTTGGGGTCTTAAAGGGTCGTGAATGGATACGTTTACAAGGAATGCATGTGTTTAAAATTTTCTTTGTTTCAGTTCTACCCTTTGGTAGCCAGTAAATTTTTCTCAGCTCCGTCAGGGTTTGTGGGACCCCCATGTGGTGTATTTTGTTGTGGGTATCCCTGATGATGAGTTTTGTGAAGTGATTTCTCCTTGGAAGAAGAATTGGGTGCTTAGAGTTGTAAGTCAAAGTTGACTTGTTAAGCCTTCCTTTACACCTTATCAGACCCTCTGTATCCAGGTACAGATTTAGATCCATGACAAGTGAAGGAATTCCTTTGTTTAATGTGTTACTGGACCTAAGATACTTCAACTCCTTGTCAAATTCTGAAGCTTGTATCTGTTGGAGCCAGTATTTTGTTGCAGTTTCTGTTAAGTTAGAAAAGGCCTTCTGAGGACAGTGTTTGAGAAGGTAGCTATTGACAAACTTGCAGCAATAGACTGTAATTCTCAAGAGTTTGTTGAGGTCTGAATAAAGGTGATAGTCAAATATAGGTTTGTCCTCAGTGATCTTTTCAGTTGTTGTAGAGTTGAGTGTGAGGTTAACTACTTTGGCTGGCCAAAGATCCTCACATGTTAGCATTCGGGCCCTTCATACCAGATTTTATTTGTTTTCAACAGCTTGTAAGAGAGCCCTCTTGTCTAAAAGTGTGCAGGATTCTCTTTTGTTTTTATGTACCTAAATTTGATACCAAGGTTTGTGTTTGCAGTTTTGATTTCTGTTAGTCTGTTTTTCACAAATATATTTTTGCAAGAAGCATGGGCGCCCGCAGGATTTTTTCCAAGGGGGGGCAAAATTTAATGTATTAATAGGTAGGGACCGGAGCAAACAAAAAACTTTTGACCCCTTAGGAACCAGCAGGTTAATTCTAAGCAAGTTTAGTGTTGCATTTCTGTAATGGAAAATGCAAATATATATTGTATGTACATACAATGCACATGATAACAATCATTTATTTTATTTATAACAGAAACATGATAGAATGAAGAAAAAAGCACACTGAAGTAAATGTTGTACCTAATTTGAAAACGGTGTTTCGAGCATCACTACACTGCTCATTTGAATAGGAATTGTAGTCGTCTGCGGTCACTACCAAAATTATGAACAACCTTTTCCATAAAATCAGTTTTGTTGGAGTTGATTTTCTCCCGGTGAACAAATAAAAAGGTAGCAACCTTTTATCATGCACACAAATAAAAATTTTCACCCTTTAGGAAGCAGTTGGATACTTTTCAGCAAGTTTAGGATATAAATATTTTCTTAGAAAATATTTAATATATTTTCTTGGCATTTCCAGGGGGAGGCAAGCGCCCCCCCTTGCCCCTACCTGCGGGCGCCCATGGCAAGAAGTTGTATCTGTGTTGGTCACCCATGTTAGACAAATTTGACTGTCTGTCCTTAAGTAAATGTTTGTTATGTCAACTTCTTTATACACTTGTGAAAGAAAGTCTGCTGTTTTAACTCCCAATGAGACAGCTAATAATTCAAGTTGTGGTACAGTTTTCTTTTGGTTTAAGGGTGCCACTTTTGCCTTTGAATAAACCAAGTTACTTTAATTTTCACTTGTTAAATAGGCACAACACCCGTAGGCTTGTGTGCTGGCATCTGTAAAAATGTGTAGTGTTTGTGATTTCAATCTGTAGCCAGCACATCTTGGTACGTAGATGTCTTGAACTTTGTTCAAGTCTGTGGCTAATTTTTTCCAATGAAGTTGGTCTTCCACTGAAAGTGGTTCATCCCAATCAATTTTCTTTTTCCATAAGTCTTGCAAAAGGATTTTGGATCTTATGGTTGCTGGTAAATATAATCCAATGGGGTCGAAAATTTTGGATGATTCTGAAAGCACTTGTCTTTTTGTATCGGCATTTGGATTTAAGTTATAACTCTTTGTGCAAAGAGTGTCATCGTGTTCGGAATTCTGTTTTAAAAACAAAGCATTCCAAGTGTTTTCGTGTAATTGTTTGGTTCAATGTTCCCATTGTTGTCTTTTGTTATTTGTTCATTTAATTTAGGAGAATTAGAAAGAGTTTGTACTGTATTCAAACCTCCTACCACTTCAGACTAGTCAATACCCGTAGTTTTAGTGGAGTAAATTTACTCCTCCACAGGTAGATCTGGAGGGCTTGGGGCTTTGAATCCTGTACTGTTTTTGTGTTGTTTGGCCTATGGCCAAGGGGGGCCACAAGACCCTTTTTGTTTGGCCTATGGCCAAGGGGGGCCTTATAGACCCTTTTTGTTTGGTCTCTGGCCAAAGGAGGCCACAAGACCCTTGTTGTTTGGTCTCTGGCCAAGGGAGGCCACAAGACCAATGTTGTTTGGTCTCTGGCCAAGGGAGGCCACAAGACCCTTGATGAATATGTTGGGCTATGGCCAAGTGAGACCATCAGCCCCTTGTTGAATAGGTTGGGCTATGGCCGAGTGAGACCATCAGCCCCTTGATGAATTTGTTGGGCTATGGCCAAGGTAGGCCATCATCCCTTTTGATGAATTTGTTGGGCTATGGCCAAGGTAGGCCAAGGCCCTTTGATGATTTGTTGGGCTATGGCCAAGGGTAGGCCATCAGCCCTTTGATGAATTTGTTGGGCTATGGCCAAGGTAGGCCATCAGCCCTTTGATGAATTTGTTGGGCTATGGCCAAGGGTAGGCCATCAGCCCTTTGATGAATTTGTTGGGCTATGGCCAAGGTAGGCCAAGGCCCTTTGATGATTTGTTGTGGGCTATGGCCAAGGGTAGGCCATCAGCCCTTTGATGTAGTAATTTGGGCTATGGCCAAAGTAGCCATAAAACCCTTGAGTAGAGTAGTTTGTTTGTATGTGTCACTGTCTAACCATATAAATTTGGTACAAAATTATGTGCACAGAGTCAGAGCGCAGCAATAAAAGCTTTTACTCTCCGATCCTTGGTTATGTTTAGACAGGTTGTTGTGTTTGAGACACATGAAAGAGTAGTGTGTGTGTGTGTGTGTGTCATTCCTCCGAATCCAGTTGGTCTTCAAAACTTGGATTCACCACTCCAATGAAGTTAATACCCGTAGTTATGAATGAGTAAATGTTGTGTATCCTACAGATAGGTCTGGAAGGTTTGGGGTTTTGAAGGAATCCAATCTGTTTGCAAGGAATGTTTGTGTCTGTTGATGAAATCTGTTGTGATTCTTCCTTTAAAAGAAGAATTGGATGTTTGGAGTCGTATGTATATATTTATATACTGTACCGTACGTATGTGTGTAAATGTGTATTTTGTTATAGGGTTTTATTTTTTGGTTTTGGGTTAGGTTAATCAATTTGGCTGAGTAAAGATCCTCAAACGTTGCATTTGAGACCCTTATATCAAGCCTTGTCTGTTTTATGCCTATATGTCAAATAGGAATTGGAATAGGTTGGGCCTATATTGGTCAAATAGGAATTGGAATAGGTTGGGCCTATATTGGTCAAATAGGACTTGGAATAGGTTGGGCCTATATGTCAAATAGGACTTGGAATAGGTTGGGCCTATATGTCAAATAGGACTTGGAATAGGTTGGGCCTATGTCAAATAGGACTTGGAATAGGTTGGGCCTATGTCAAATAGGACTTGGAATAGGTTGGGCCTATATGTCAAATAGGACTTGGAATAGGTTGGGCCTATGTCAAATAGGACTTGGAATAGGTTGGGCCTATGTCAAATAGGACTTGGAATAGGTTGGGCCTATATGTCAAATAGGACTTAGAATAGGTTGGGCCTATATGTCAAATAGGACTTGGTGGGTTGGGCCTATATGTCAAATAGGACTTGGAATAGGTTAAATAGGACTTGGTGTGCCTATATGTCAAATAGGACTTCGAATAGGTAATAGGTTGGGCCTATATGTCAAATAGGACTTCGAATAGGTAATAGGTTGGGCCTATATGTCAAATAGGACTTGGAATAGGTTGGGCCTATGTCAAATAGGACTTGGAATAGGTTGGGCCTATATGTCAAATAGGACTTAGAATAGGTTGGGCCTATATGTCAAATAGGACTTGGAATAGGTTGGGCCTATATGTCAAATAGGACTTGGTATGCCTATATGTCAAATAGGATTTGGAATAGGTTGGAATAGGGTCACGAATAGGTGTTAGGTGGGTGTAGGTTTGAATTCGTGCAATTGCTTTAGGTCTTTGTGATGTTACAGTTCGAGTCGAATTTTGTGATGTTACAGGTCTGAGTCGAATTTTGTGATGTTACAGGTCTGAGTCGAATTTTGTGATGTTAATGAGTCTTATGAGTAAGTTAAATTGCTGAAATAAATTTTATAACCTACACCACAGGTTCAATTATAAATTTAGTGTTTTTAGTTAGGATAGGCCTTGAGTGTAAAGAGTAAGGCCTACTTTAAGAGGTAGGCCTATTATGTAAGGTAAAGTTAGGTGGGCCTACTAAATAGGCCTATTTGTTGGGCCTACCAAGTAGGCTTATATTTGGGCCTATTATTTTATAGGACCTCAAATGAGTTAAGCCTGTTAAATTAACAAGGCTTAGTTTTGAGTTTGAAGAGTAGGACCCATTAAATAGGCTTAATGTTGCGGGCCTATTTTTTTAGGACCTAAAATAAGTTATGCCTGTTAAATGAACAAGCCTTTGTTTTCGGTTAGTGTAAAGGTAAAGGAATCGGTTCCCAGTTGCTTAGGCCACCATATGAAAAAACTATAGTGGGGTTACGGTTGAAATTGGGGTTAGGCCAATGAGGTAAGCCTAGCCACTGCGTGGCAGTGTAAATTGTAGAGGGGTTAGTTCCCCATACACAGGGCCACCATTTGAAAAAACTATATAGGGCTATGGGTTGATTGCCTGTGCCCTCATCCGTTGGAAATTTCCAACAGACTTCAGTGGAGGGTTACCGACAAAAGCCCTATGCTTTTTCGTTAGAGAGTTATAAATATGTAGGTTGTTAAAGGACCTCTTTATATTTATATTGATTACGGTAATTCTAGCGTCGGGAGTTGGGAAGCCTTATGTTAATAAAAACTGAAATTGCCTCACCTTATTTTTGCTGGGTCTTTGTTTGTTTCGATGTAGGGTGTGACGGTCATTTTCGGTGTAGGGCCGCCACGATGGGGTTACGCGGCGAATTTACTTAAGGTAATTAATATAGGCAGTCACTATATAAACCCCTGAAGGAATAGGCCTATCCTTTTATAGTCACTAGGTTTTATATTATAAGGAATTCACTCAGGACTCTAGGGGGGACAAAGACATCCTCCCTGTTTAAAGCTTCGCCGTAACATAAACAGCCCTGAGAGCCGTTCCTTGGTTCTCGTGTATTATTTGCCGTTCTAGCCAAATTTTGTTTAGTCTACTTTTCTGTGATAGACTAAACAATAAATTGGGTTTTCTTGTTGCTATGTGAGGCTGATTCATACATACAGGTTCTTTGTACGTATGGCAATTCAATTATTTCATTCCCAATAGGCTATGTCGCCAATCCCGAGGCTATTTTGTATAGATATTTAATTCAATTAATTAATAATTTATATTTAATTATGAAATAAATGTACCACATATGATACCATGTTGTGAGCGCGTATAGTTTTTCCATACCTATCCTATCTACAACGCCACAGTTTCTGGTCTTGACGATATGTATACTCCGTTTTACAATGTGAACACTTCACTACTGTCGGTAGAATACCGTGAGCACGCAGAAACTCAACACTTTTTTCTAAATTTTCGTAGAAAGCGACAATACAGCTGTAATAATCGAACGAACACGCGTCACACGAAGCCATTCCGGTAGCAAAGTAATTCAAATTCGAAATGGATGGAGCGCAGTGATTGGGCAGACATGTAACGGTCACACAAACGAACACACAAACGAACGTACGAACACACAAACGAACGTACGAACACACACTAGATACACACCAAAAAAATGTTTATATCTCGAAAACGAAACATTTGCGACGGAAACGCTATAGAAGGAAAGTGTCTTAGAATTAAAAAATCTATTTAATGAACATATAATAATTGCTGGACGTTAGACGGGTGTAATACTATAATAATACCAAAATTTTAGATTACAGTACTACAAACTATAATGCTAAGATCCCTTTCCTTTCTAACATCCTCCAACCAGTTCTCTTGCATCTCATAACTAAAGTTCTCATTATTTCTACCAAAATGCATGACTTTGCATTTTTTAACATTGAATTCTATCTGCCATTTACTAGTCCAAGCAACTAATCTATCAAGATCCTTTTGCAGTTTATAAGAATTTTCTATATTTGTAACTGGAGCTTTTGTATCATCTGCAAATTTAGAAATTTTACAACCTACTCCTTTCTCTAAATCATTTAGATATAAAATAAAGAGTAATGGACCTAAAACTGATCCCTGTGGTACCCCACTTTTCACTTTCTGCCAGCCAGATTCATGACCATTTAGAATTACTCTGTTCTCTGTCTTTTAACTTCTAAGACACTCTTTCAGAGAGGAATTTCATGTGTAAACAGCTTAACATGACATTTGGTTGAAGGACTTAAACGAGACAACCAACTAACCGCCCTAACCTATTTTCTGTACCCCAGGCCTACGATTTGGAACTAGCCTATTTTATATAGTGTAGTATCCATAAATAAGTCTTTTGTCTGTATATGTTAATGAAATATGTTACTTTACTTTAGTATTTATAAGCTAATTAAAGTCATGGTTAGTAATAATGACTGTGGTACGCTTTTTCGACAGCTTAAAGAATTAAATATAGGGCCTATGCCCAACCAGTACCTACCGTATGGTTAGGCCTACGCCCATTCAGACTAGGTTATAGATTTGCAAAACTTTCAGTGACAAATATGCTGTTTTGTAGGAAGTTTCACAGGATCATATTTCCCTTATTCGGCCTTACCTGGTTGGGTTCCCATGGATTACACCCGAGAACCCCATAGCAGCCAACACGCCAGTCCAAGACCATACCGTACAATCAAAGTTAATTTAAAAGGACTGGAAAGTGTGTTGTGAGATGATAATATAATAGCTTGAGAGAATCACAATTGGTAGAAAAAAAGTCTATCACCCAAATAATTAGCCAAGGCAGGGTTGCCAGATACTTTTCAAGAAAAGTAGTGAGAACACTACCTAAAAGTAGCGAAATAGAATTCAAAGTAGCCCAAAATAATATATGGTAATTATTCATTTTTTGACCCAGTCTCTTTTTATAATGAGAGCAAACTTTTCTGGTAAATTTTGAGGTGCTCTGCACGAATCTGCCATCCGTTTCCTGTGCAAATGCGTAGTTTTCGAGATATCATCTTGAAAACTACGCATTTGCACAGGAAACGGATGGCATTCGTACAAAACACCTCAAAATTAACCAGAAAAGTTTGCACTCGTCATTTTTGTTTAAACTAACGAATTTAAATATCATGACTTAACCTAACCAATCATCTAGGGCATACAGTTGACCTAACTGGTGTCACATACTGAACTGTCTGCAAAACATTAGGACCGATCAATTTGTGATGCGTGATCTTTATGGGGGCTCCACCCCCGAGACCTAAATTATACAAATGATAATGTAATAACATGTGCCAGCCTTGCATGGGTAGTCTGCTAAACTTTGCCTGCCCTTAAACTTAAATGACATGTTTATTTTTAGGATTTTTTTTACGACACCTAAAGACCTTCTGGTCTTTTCTTAAAATACAAGTACTATTGTATTTAGGGCAGGTCACGGATGTCTTAATTATTCCATGATTGAAAAAAGGTCAACTCTTGTCTTTATTGAGGGCAATATGGCGGATCACGTCTTCAAAATCAAATATGCATAACTGACACGTCATACTTCTAGTCACAAAAAAAATGAACTGAACAGATGAAAAATTACTAAAAATGATTTATTTGTAAAATGGGACAAATTGAATTACGCAGAAGTAGCCAGAATCACCAAAAATAAGAAATATTCACCAAATAGTCTATATATATATATATATATATATATATATATATATATTGAAAAATCAAAAATAGGAAATATATTTTAATAAAACATATTTTATACAAATTTGCAAAAGATAATATATATATTTTCTTATTCAGTTTTGATTGGTTATTCAATATATATTGCTGTTTTAGCTGGGTATGACTAGGTCAAAAAACGAATAATAACCTAATAGGTATATATATATATAAAATTTCATTTAATTTTAAATACTAAATTTTATTTACCTTATATAATTCACAAATCGTAGTTGTATAGAATTTAATAACTCTTCTTTTTCATCTTCATTGCTTTCAACTTCGTCATTAGATTTCTTGTATATGTCGGAATTATATTTTAACATCGATGAAGAAGGTTCAAAGTTAAAATGGCAGATGTTTCTTTCTTCCAGTATCATTTTGATGCAAAGTATAGAGGCTAAGAGATCTAAACTCATATGGTTCCTTAGTTTGGTTTTTGTTGGTCACTCGTGAAAACACTCGTTCTACGGTAGCGTTACTTATTAGGTAATTATTCATTTTTTGACCCAGTCTCTTTTTATAATGAGAGCAAACTTTTCTGGTCAATTTTGAGGTGTTCTGCACACATCTGCCATCCTATTTCCTGTGCAAATATGTAGTTTTCGAGATATCATCATCTTGAAAATTACGCATTTGCACAGGAAATGGATGGCAGTTTCGTACAAAACATCTCAAAATTAACCAGAAAAGTTCGCACTTGTCATTTTCCTTTAAACTAACAAATTTAAACGAAAATATCATGATAACCTAACTAATCATCAAGGGCAGTGGCATATCAAGGGAGGGGCGACTGCCCCGAGTAGCACTTCCCGAGGGGCGGCAAATTACTGTCAGGTGGGCGTAGTATGCAAAATTTTGGGTTTTTATGTTTTAAAATGCAACCCTCTAAAAAATTATATCTCATCATTGCAGTGGTGCTGCATACAAGAATCTTCGCGAAAAAAAGAGGATGAAGGCAAGCGTGCTGCTAAGCGATTTCATCAGTTAATGGGATTCTCACACACACCTTCAGTGCCTTCTGGGAAGCAAGGAGATCAACCGCAATGTGATATATCTTTAGAGATAGATGTTCAAGTGGCAACTTCAAGTGAACCCCCAAATAATCAGGATCAACCCTCATCTACATCACAAAGTCACCCACCCACCCATCACCCACAGAGTCTGTTTAACGATTCTGGCAACTGGCCCATTCCAATGACGGACAATTTGAGAATTGAACTCATTAAACGTGGACCATCACATTTGAAAAACATGAATGGACCCTTTCCAGCTGATTCAAACAATAGGTCAATGTCAAAAGTTTGGTATTTCAAAACTTTGGAAAATGGCAAAAAAATTGAAAGGTCATGGCTAATCTTCTCACCTTCAAAATGTAGCTTGCATTGCTTTTGCTGTCGTCTCTTCAACAATATCTCCAGTGCATTTGGAAAAGAAGAAGGATTTTTTGCCTGGAGGAAACTGAATCTAAGAGTACCTGAACATGAAAACAGTCCATATCATACCCGATGCTTTGAATAATGGAAAGAGTTGTCTGCGCGCCTTCAGTTGAATGCTACAATAGATAATGCACATCAGTTGCAAATAAAACATGCTATTGCTAAGTGGAAAGAAATACTGAGACAAATTTATGACTGCATCATGTTCTTGGCAAAATAAGATCTTGCATTCCGAGGGCACTGAGAGAACTTAAATGAAGAAGCTGGGCTAGCTGGCAATTCTGGAAACTTTTTGGAGTTAATAAAACTAATGGGCAAATATGACCCAGTAATTAGGGACCATCTTACAAAAATATGAATGACTGACAAGATATCCACTACGTATTTGTCACCATGACTCCAGATTCCTGGGATCTTGGGAGCATTGCTCCAGTAAATTTGACCATGAGAAAAAGTAAATTTGGGTTTGGGTTTTGTTCATCCGCTAGATGTTATGCAATTTTTTTGCGTATACGTTCTTGTACAAACCAATTTTTTTAAATTACAAATTTAGTTATTTTAAGTTTAGTTGGTAATTCCATATTTAACAATTATTTTTATTTTTTGTTAAGCTTCAATGTTTTGATAATTAAAATTTTATTAAAACGTATATTTTTTTAATATAAATTATCAGGATTGGACTATGTTCCATTGATCTCGGCCAGGTTTGATAAATTGCCAGATAATTACTTGTGCGGTTTTAAGTAATCCACCATGACTCTAGAATTGAAAAGTTTAGTTAAGTTTAAACTTACTTTTACTTACTTTAACTTACCTACTTTTACTTACTCTTCCTTACTTTTACTAAGTTTAAAGCACTTACTTTTACTTACTTTCGTTGTACTATATTTACTTACTTTTACTCACTTTTACCATACTATATTTACTAACTTTTACTTATTTTGTATTTTTTCAGGTAGTCAATAATCAATAATGGATCCTAATATTGATGAAGTTGGAGAGAAAAGTGAGGTGTTAAAAGGGGTTACTTTTGTGGTCAATGCAAGAACAAATATTCAAAGAAGCAAAACTGGGAGGAACATTTTAATTCCAAAAAAAATATTTGTTACAATACAAGAGGTCCCAGAGTTTGGGCCCACAGCTTAGATATTGCAGTAAAGAAATACCAGGATGAAGTGCAGCAAAGAGATACGGCAAAGCAGTCATTTAGTTTGTTCACAAAATGTGCTAGTGCTAGACCTCAGAAAAATGAACCAACTTCATCAACTGCTAATCTAGAAAATGAAACTTTTTCACTAGATGTTTCACAGACTGAAGAAAGTGCTTCTCCTCCACCTAAGAAACAAAAGGTAAGTGAGGAATCTGCGCATCAGACTAACAAAACTGCTTTAGAGGAATTTGAAAATTCCCAAATCCAGAAGACATTGAATGCAATTTTGCGCCTAACAAAAGAAATTCACCAAGCTGTTGTGGTTAATAAAGAGAAGAGTCAAATATGCCTTCAAGTTCAAGTGTTGCATCCAAATCTAATAAAGCAAAAAGCAACAAATTTGACATTTCCATAGCCCATTTAAGCAAGTGTAAATCAATACATTGCTGCTGCAATGAATAAATAAACTTAAGGTGAGTTATAAACTGTACATTATTGTATTATTATGTTTAGCTAAAACAATTTGTAATTGGTATGTCGTCAATTCAAGAGTTTACTATCATTAACCTATCTAGTGGTGTAAGGGAAAAAAAGTAAATTCAGAGCTGTGCTCCAGTAAATTTTTTCAAATCTGGTCATGTTTGTCACCTAACATTCAAAATGAGTTCATCTCACTAATCGGCTGTAATGTTCGAAAATGTATAATTGATAATGTGTCTAGTGCAAAGTACTTTGCAATAATTTTTGATAGTACACCAGATATATCGCATATTGATCAGATGTCTCAGGTAATTCGCTATGTGTCGATTAATGATGATACGGTAATGTAGACAGGGTTGGCAAAAACCCCACTTTTCATATGTCCATATGGTAGTTCATATTAGACCTACCTATTCTTATTTTTATAATAATACTGTACTGTACCATACACTATTAATATAACATTTGTCTTGTTTTTAGCAAAAAGGTTGCCTTCCAGGCAATTAAGCATAAAAAGTTATTATTTTCTCAGATTGAGCTTCACAACAAAATTTGGAAAACATGGACCAATTTGAACTAAATTTGGTGTGGTAAATTATCCTATTTGTTAGGCTATACTTCCTATGGAAGACAGGCCCCTGTGTCTTCTGCTGGAAGTAGATGAATTACAGCTCCCAAAGGGAACTTAATTCAGCTAGTTATATCTATTTAATTCATATTACTGAATATTTTTTCTTTTATTTCACAGTTAAATAAAACAAACTGGCAACAGCATATTTATCTTTACTGCTAGCCTACAGAATTAGTCTGTTTGAAGTTATAACTGCATTAAATAATGCCAGAGACCTTTGGATCAGGAAGAAAATTAGGGCATGAATGGAGTGAAGTCAATATTATTGATGGGACTAGTAAAGGGTCATTCTCTGTCAGATCAACCAGTGCCTAACACCCTCATCTCTCAGATTTTGCTGAAATTTGGTTTATAGGGAGTTTGTGGGCCCTGAATCCATTTCTGAAATTATAAGGTCAATCCGACCAACGGTTCAAGAGATATGACCTCGGGAAATTTGAGGTCACTTGCGAGGTCACTAACATTTGGCGACCCATAACTTGGGTAATAATGGTCACAATTATATAAAAGTATATATATTTAGAATCAGAAAACGACAAGGAATCCAAATATGCAAGTTTTAGAACTCTAGGTTGAAAAATAAAAAAGTTACACTGTAACCAAAATTTGAGGTCACGATTTGACCTCTGGGGTATCAAATGAGAATTTTTTTTTTAAATGTAAAAAATGAAGGCATAGGCATTGGCTATTAGAATCAGCAAAAAAAAGTTTGTTTATGTTAGTATTTTTCATGTAACTAACATATAGTGAACACCATATTCATAAGTTGTGCGTCAATTCTACCTATTTTTTCACACTTAAGCTCATAATTTGACCTATAGAAATTAAAATTACATTTTTTTATAGATATAAAAACAAAGGCAAAAAATGTAAAATTGTATTTCACTGCTAATCTACACTGGCAATAATAGTTATAATAGTGAAAGGGGAAGACCTACTTAGAGGATTCATGTGCTAGCCTAATACAATTTTTGCATGCTCGATGCTCTCATCAATTTCTTTTGTGGAAAAATGTATTGAATTCTGCTGCCTCCTCTTAGGGTAGGACAACTCATTACAGTTAATATATGATGTCCTGGCACTGCACATGAATCCTTGTTTGATGGATAATAATATGCACTTGATCCTGATGACCCAGAGGGATGTAGAAAGTTCACAGTGAAATCATCAAACTCTTCACAATATTCCTCCACAATTCCATACCAAACTTGCATGTCATAAATGCAGCCAACATACTCTCCTGGTTTGACACATTTTAGGTTACCAAGCATTGCAGGTTCATTAGTAAAATGACTTTTCCTTATTCTTTTCTTTTCTCCAATGCCACTTGAAATGGGATACACCATCAGTTCTTCCTTGTTTAGGGGAACAAATCTATGATATTTCTGAGTTCCAGGAATAGCCCTACTATCCTTGAATCGATGTTCCAACCATTCTTCTGCATCTTTCAAATCAGCTGTAGTTACAAAGAAAAAATTTATCTTCTTGCTCAAGTTTTCTTCACAAAACTGAAACATGTGTTCTGGTGTAAGAATTTGCCTCTCTGTAGTTCTCTGCAAACTGGCACGAGCAGTAGCTCTTTTCACTGTTCCTCCAATCCCATCACATGCATTTTTGCCATGGGATGTAGCAAAGAAGTGCCATTCACAAGACAGACCAAAATCCTCTTCATGATAACAGAGATTTGTGAAGTTGTATCTGTTCTTATATTGGCCAGCACATCCATCTGAGAAATAGTGCACCTTCTTCAATTGTGGGCATCTGAATTTAACATATGTCATAAGCTTCAATATGAATGAGTAAACCATTATAGTGTTGTGTTTTAGTGATGCAGATAAGAAACAGACACTAAAATGGCTAAGTTCCTGGTCTGCAGATGATCTATAATAGATGACAAAAGGGTGAATTGTCCCAGTGAAACCCTTGGGCAGCATCCTGGACAATGAAAGAATAATTCTCAGAGAAATCACCTACTATAACTACCTCGCTCTGAGGTGGTAGTGTTTCTTTCAACTGCTTGAAGTACTGTGATTGTTGCTGAGCAACAAAGTGATGACGAACCATGCGGGATATTTTCATGCTTAGGGATAAGTATTCATGAAGTGGCTCCACCTTATCAACCATTGTACAATGGTCAACAGTCACCCATTGCTTGTAAGATATTTCATTTGGAGCTGATTTCACACTGTCAAGTAACTCAAGAAAATCCAGGACACCCTCTTCTCTTGGGCAATCATTGCAAAGTTGCATCATGCAAGTCTCTTTCTGTACTGCAGACACTGTAATCCATAAGATCCTTGTATGAAAGACCTCTTTCTCCCAATGCAGCCAGCTGCAATTTTGGATTTTGATGATATGTGCAGACACAGACAGAATGAGTCCCACCACTACCGGCAAGCACACAATATGATGGCCGTAATTTTGCAAATGTGGAAAATCCTATTTTGGGATTCTTTTCATCATTTTTATATAGTTCAAACATCTCTCTTAAATTCCTGAGGACCAATCGTTTTTGCACCTTCATTGCACCTTCAGCACTGATAACTTTCACGCAATCCTTTTGGCCAGGACACATACGACTAACCTCTTCTGACTCATAGAATCTTCTAACTATATCTTTGTGTTCTTCAGATATCACTTTTCCTTTGCTCATTAGTGGAATCTTCGGAAGGATTCCATGTTCTGATTTAAGTGAATGGCTTCTTTTCACCATGTATGTTGTAGTTTGAAAGAAACTAGCTGTTTTTTCAATTGTGTATGGTGAGTGTGTCAATATTTGTAGTTTGTGATGGTGACATTTGCTCTCCAGGAATGACTGTTTCAATTCATTCATTAATTTGTCTAGATGTTTTTCAGATTTAGTTTCAGGTTTTGAAGTATCACTTACCTCCTTGGTAATTTGAACACCATAACTGAGTTCTAGCCTCTCCTTCAGGTGTTTCTGAGCAGATGATAGCTTACCACGAGCCTTGCGCTTTTTCTGGCTTAATGACAGCCCTTCTGAAAAGAACAGAAAAAAAGGTTTCACACACCTGAATATTAGTAATTAAATATTAATTATAGTACCTTAAATGCTATATAATTGGCTATATAGTAGATCAAACAGACCTTGTAGTAAAGTATAAGTTATTATATTAATTTATTACTTACTTTTTTTAACTGGTGTTTGGTCCAGAAATGCTAGAACTGGTTCAACTGAAGTTGAAGGATTTTCCTTTATCAAGCAATCACTGTCATTGTCCAGATCTTGAATTGAAGAGATGTTACTCAAGCCACTGATAGTAGATGATTCATTTGAATCCTGCTCAGACTCGTTGTTTTCAGTGGTACTAAGTATAGTGGGGTTTTTCATTATCAGTGTCCAGCAGTTCACACATAACAATGAGTCTTTTTTCACTCTTCCAGCACATTTTTCAACAAGTACATCAGTCACTTTTCTAAGATTGATTGTTATGCGTTTCTTGTGTTTTTGAATAGGGTCCTGGCAGTATTTCAAGTGCCGAACCATTGTATTTTGATCTGTAAAGATATAGGATTTACAATTAGGTAATATATATTTTTTAGAAAATATAGCTATACACACTTAATATTTTAGGCCTTGATAGTCTCTGAGGCTCATTAAAACACCATACCCACCAGCCACCCACAGTGCTGGCTGGAACTGTACTAACCTGTAGACAAGGAATTTTGCAACTATCTGTGTTGATTCTGCACTTAGACAAGTATCAACATGTTTCAACAGGTTTGTTTAGGCTACATGTGAGCTTAGTCTTCCCCTTTCACTATTATAACTATTATTGCCAGTGTAGATTAGCAGTGAAATACAATTTTTATTAAATTCTTGGAGCTTGAGGTCAAATTGATAGCTAAGATATAAAAATTCCTTGAAATGACAAGCAATTTATAAATATGGTGTTCACTTATAAGTTAGTTACCGTACATGAAAAGTACCAACATAAACAAACTTTTTATGATTGTTTCTATTAGTCAAGAACTCTGACTTTGTTTTTTATATCTATAAAAAATGTAATTTTAATTTCTATAGGTCAAATTATGAGCTTGTGTGAAAAAATAGGTAGAATTGACGCACAACTTATGAATATGGTGTTCACTTATATGTTAGTTACATGAAAAATACTAACATAAACAAACTTTTTTTTGCTGATTCTAATAGCCAATGCCTATGCCTTCATTTTTTACATTTAAAAAAAAATTCTCATTTGATACCCCAGAGGTCAAATCGTGACCTCAAATTTTGGTTACAGTGTAACTTTTTTTTTTTCAACCTAGAGTTCTAAAACTTGCATATTTGGATTCCTTGTCGTTTTCTGATTCTAAATATATATACTTTTATATAATTATGACAATTATTACCCAAGTTATGGCTCGCCAAATGTTAGTAACCTCGCGAGTGACCTCAAATTGCCCGAGGTCATATCTCTTGAACCGTTGGTCGGATTGACCTTATAATTTCAGAAATGGATTCAGGGCTCACAAACTCCCTATAAACCAAATTTCAGCAAAATATGAGAGATGAGGGTGTTAATTTCAATTTTTTTTGGTTGATCTGACAGAGAATGACCCGTAGGTCTCATCATTGCTGCTTGACTCAAGAAACTGAGAGACAGATTCTGTGATAGATTTGCTTGTTGAAGGTGTTGGTTTTGTCACTGAAACTTTTATTCTTTTGGTGGGTGGTGAAGCGACAGATTCGAGAGATTGAAGCTCTTCAACTGCTTTGCCAAGTGATGATTTAACTCGTTCTAATGTACTAGGTGAAAATAACTTAGCTTTGTAACGTGGATCTAAGTAGGTTGCAAGAGAGTAACTTCATACAAGAACAGCCTCTCGTCTTGTCACTTGCATCACTTTTGCGCACAATGAACTAGTTCTATTAATATAGTAGAATTTGATAATTTCCGCTTATTAATGACATTTTATCTCAATGGTCCACATCTGCACGACATCCGCAGTCCAAACTGCGGATGCGGATGCGAGAAAATGTGCGGATGCGGATGTGACCTACATCACTAGTATGTACATTAGGGTTATGACATTTTTATAACCTCATGTTCCTGTATCATAAATCGATGAACTTTTGCCCCCTGACAATGAAAATAACAGTTTTTTTCGATATATTTTGAAAAAACTTCAATAAAAAATAAAAAATTAATAAAATAATAAATATTGGTTGCTCCTTGGTATAGCTATTGCAGATGGGTCTCTGTTCCAGTGATTTTCCAGAGTATTTAGTGCTTTTCGGTATTGTTGCAAGATATTGGACTAATATACTATATTTGCTTTCGGGGTGACATTTTTTTTTAATTCTGAAGAATTGTCTTTTTTGGGACCAACAAGTCTAATAAATCTTTGTTGTCTGAAAAAAAAATTTATTACTTAATTTCAAACTCAGTTTTGAGCCTTATAATAAACTATAAGCTGACTTTTTATTATTTATTATGGTGTACATACATCAAATAAACATTTTTTATTCTTGGTCTTTTTTTCGAAAAATGATATCTTTGCTGCCAAATTGCAAAAAAAAAAAAAAAATCTAAAAAATTATAATTTTATATTTGTTACCCTAAAAAAATGACACATATTTAGAAACTACAGTTAATTTTACATATTTCATCATTTAAGACTTAGCTGCTAATTGTGGTAGCGTAATGAGATATTTACGTTTGAAAATTGTTGGTTTTTTCATTTGGCCAAAATTTGGTCAAGCCATAAAATTTGACCAACTTGACCAATTTTCAAAAAACATTTAGATTTTTGTAATTTGGACCAAAACCAACCCTCACACCAAGTTTCATGAATTTTGGAGATGGTGGAGTGTACATTTGGCACTTTCATTTGTCTATTTATCCTGGAATTACCCTTTAGCCAATCAGCCCACCCTGATCGAGCAAGCTGGTGGCATGCAGGTAACCGATCACCCTCTCTGGAGTGGACCAGAGGTTCAGCACACTAGTGATGATGTGTTGTGTTTGTTGTTGTGCTAGAGTGGTACAGTCTGTCATAATGTGTTCAATTGTTTGTGGTATGTCCTGGCACAGGTGGCAGGTGTTGTCTGTGGAGTTGTCTGTGTTTATATGTCCATAAGTTGGTCAGATGTCCACATCGGAATTGTGCTAAGTTAACTCGATCAGCTCAGGCTGATCTCTGACCTGTTAATGGGTGGTGGCTTTGCACCTAGGACTGCATTCAGACTGAGTCATGTATGTGTTTTTTCTGTACTGTGTGATGTCTGTGGGGCGTGGTATGGAATGGAGTATTTGGTTATAATATCTCTCTGGTGTTACCTTAATGGTGCGAGGTGTCGGTGCATGATTGTACATGTAGTGGCAAGGGTGTTGTGGGTTAGTTGTTGTTGCTGCCATGAATTGTGTTCCCCTCATGTCTAAATGTTCCCTAACTTTCAGTATTTTTGTTTCTGTATGTTGAGTGCATCTTGTAATGATACGAAGTACGTTGTTTTGTATTGTCTGTAAGGTGTTTATGTGTGTGTTTGAGATAATGGGTGCCTAGCATGGGCTAGCATAGTCCATAACTGAGCGAATATATTGTTTGTATATGAGTGATGTTTCTTGCTGGTGTCCAAAGTTAGTCTTAACGTACATTTGTTTTCAATGTCCTGAATGTGGTTTGCAAAAGATAATGTGTTGTATGTGACCCGAAGTATTTTGGTCCTATGAGTGTGTGGAATGTTGGTGTTGTTTAGTGTAAGCTGTGAAGTTATCTGGTGTTCTTTTGTGTTGCTTATAAGTAGTGATGGGACGATATCAAAATTTTTAACGATTCCGATTCTGATACCACTAAAAAGTCTCGATTCCGATTCTCAATATTTTTAAATATAATTCTATACTTGTTTTTCTGGAAATTGTCATATTTTACTCTGGTAAGATTAACTATTTACATTATGAGTATGGTAATATAAATTATAATAGATTGGTTTAAAAATAAAAATCAACTGTAAGTTGTAACAATTCATTTTAATCTTCTTGATTACACATCATGGATATACATGTTTTAATGTATAGCTACAATACAATAAAAATAAAATTTGTTATCCTCTTTCATTTAAATTTTAAAGTTTACATTGCAAAACTGGTTCAATTAAAAGTTAAAGAATCGTTTTAAGAATCGGAAATCATGGTACAATTCTCTCGATTCCGATTCCTGAAAAATGCTCGATTCTTCCGATTCTCGATTCCGATTCCGATTAATCGTCCCATCACTACTTATAAGCAAGGTGATGGTCCAGTCTTGTATATTGTTTATGTTATTTGTAGTGGTGTCGATGTTGTTGTGGGTGGATGTTAGAGTGATGTCATCTGCATATGATGATAAGGTAAGCTTGTTATCTATGGGTGTTGGAATGTCATGCATGTATAAGTTGAACAGTGTTGGTGAGAGAACAGAGCCTTGAGGGACCCCATTCGGAAAAAGCCTGTTTTTGGATGACTTGCCATTAAATGTGACATGCGAGTATCTTCCTGAAAGATAGTTGCTCAGCCACCTTTTAGTGTTATTGTGCATGTTTGTGTTGAGTATTTTGTTTATAAGAGGGAAGCGCAGGATAGCATCAAATGCTTTACTAATGTCTATTGTTGCAAATAGTGTACATTGAGCTGGTTGTCTGGAGTTGATGCCATCCATGATATGCTGTGTGAGGTTAGTCAGTAATGTCATGGTTGAGTGGTGAGGTCTGAATCCATGTTAAGTAGGCGATAGTGGTATGTTTGGGTTGATGACTTGTAAGATCAGTCTTTGTTACTGTGGAAGGTGTGCGTAGTAAAGTAATGGGTCTATGGGAAGCTGGTTCTGTTGGATTTTTGTTTGGTTTGAGTAGTGTAATAATTTTACCTTGTTTCCATATGTCAGGAATAATACAGTGTTGGTATGAATATGTGCTGATATTTGTGAGAGCTAGTATTCCCTGTGGGCCAAAGTGTTTAAGGTGTATGTTAGATATGTTGTCTGGTCCAGTAGCCTTCAAATTCTTAATGTTTTTGATCTTGGTGGTCTGGCCTGTATTGAAGGGTGTAATGGTTGTGTCGAGTCTGTAGGTTTTCTTGTGTCTGGCTGTTTGTCTGTCTGCGTATTTCTGGTTGTTGTCTCTGTTTAAGTGACTTATCTTTGCATAGTGATTAACTAGAATGTTAGCTTGTTGTGTATATGTTGGGATATTATTTTGGTTGCAACAGATAGCCGCGTGTGAGGTGTGAATGCCACTGTTAGAGTGGGTAATGCTGTTTATAGTCTTGTATAGCCTGGATGTATCTGTGGAGTGATTTAGTGTTATGAATTCCCTAAATGTTTGTTTGTTTTTCTTTGAGTTTGTTGTTTATTTCTGTGTTGAGCTGTTGTATCTGCTGTTTTATGGCTTCTGTGTGTGGTGTTTGTGTGTTATGTTTGAGGTTGTTACGTTGCCTTATGAGGTGGGCTATTTCTCTAGTATAATTTGGGTTGTATTTCCTAATGTTGCCCTCAGGTATGTATATGTTTGCATTATTGATGATCTGATTAAATGTCTTGAGTGTTGTATTGATGTTTATGATGGGTGTGCTGTTTAATGTGGTGAATTGTTTCTCAGTCTGTATTTTGAACTGTTCCCAATCAGCTTTCTTATAATTTCTGTAAGTGTGCCTAAGGCTGTTGGGGCAGAGTGTAGAATGTGTTGTAATGATGATGGGCAGGTGGTCTGATGACAGTTGTTTTTCTGTTCTCCAGTGTGTATGTGTTGCTAATGAGAGGGAACAGAACATTATGTCTGGGGAGGAGTTTGAGTATCCTGCTTGATGTGGTATGTGTGTATGTTCTTCTGTATTATTAAGAATGAAGAGGCTGTTTAGTTGTGTGGCTATGTTGGTGCCTCTGGTGTTGCTTTGGTTGTGCAGGTACCAACTAGTGTCTTTAACATTAAGTCTCCTCCTAAGATGACATTAGTGAGAGAGGCCAGATTGTGTAACTGTGTTAAGAAATGAATAGATACATTAAATAGGGTGAACTTCAAAAATTCAGATACAGTTCAGAGACAGAGCCCATAACAGCTTGGTGATAAATTAAATTATTCTAGATTAGGTTAATTAGGGTTAACTTAGATGGAGACAGCAGTGCAGGTGTGGTCACCTTTACCTTGAATTTACCTTGAAATGCTTTTGCCTCAAGGGTGCGCTGCTCCCACAAAGTCAGCTTAGTGCCTCTTGAGGCAGGGCCACAACATAGTCACCACCCATCTTTTCTCTTGCTCCTGCCATATGATTTGGTCCACTACTGAATTTGTGAGGGCTGGTCTGGCAGAGGAATACCCTGCACTGTGGGTTGGTTGGGTATGTTGGCTAAAAACATGTCCAAATGTTTTTTGAAAGTATCAACTGGGACTGACTGCACTTGTGTCTCTAAGGTACTGAGGTAAGGAGTTAAACAGGTGCGAACCCTGCCTAGAGATTGTATTATATTGAAGGGTTTGAATCATATTCAGACTGTTTGGTGGGAGGTGATGTTTTTGACACATTCTACCAGTTCTTGTTGAGGTGGGCACAATTGGTTTGGTATTGGGGGCAACTAAAAGCCCTTCTAGAATTTGCCACAGGATATACAGGGCTATTCAAAATGATTCATCCGATTTCAACTGAGAATACTTCCGTACCTATCAACCGTGCATCAACTGGGCATACACCACATGAAAGAGGAAATCTCCAAGTTTTACAAGATCACCGTGAGAGGGCTCCAAAGTCACGCAGTGGCCTAGCCTAGCAACAAACAGTCAGTGTGAAAATGGCATCTGTACAGCAGAAGGCATTTTGTGTATTGCAGTTTTCGAGCTGTAAATCGGTAGTCACAGTGCAGCATGAGTTTCGTCGACGTTACAGAACAGATCCACCAGGTGCTCAGAGCATCCATCGGTGGTATCGGCAGTTCGAGGCATTGTTACTGCCGTAGAGTCAGTGACAATGGACATGCTGGAGCGAGTATGGGAGGAATTCGACTATCGTGTCGATGTTGCTCGTGTAACTAGGGAAGTCACATAGAGCATTTATGAGGTGAGAGACAAAATTTGGACAGTTTTTCTTTTGGTTGATGTATCACAAATCACACTGTATTTGTAACATTAAAAAATATTCTCATTTGAAATCAGGTGAATTATTTTGAATAGCCCTGTAGATTTCCTAGAAAACACCCAAACCCTGGTTTATATGGGAACCAGGTTCCTAAATTCCTGTGTAAATGGGCACTCTTTCTACACCATTCTCTAAATAATTTAGATATAAAATAAAGAGTAGTAAACCTAACACTGATCCCTTTGGTACCCGACTTTTCACTTTCTACCACCCAGAATTACTGCCACTTAGAATTACCGTACTCTCTGTTCTGTCTTTTAACCAGTTTTGGTAAATTTTTACAAGTGTACATTACAGGCTTTATAAATCAAAACTATGTTTTTCTGATGGTTTTTGATGCAGTTTGAATGAAGGTTAATTTCATTTAAACAACATCAAAAACATAGTTTTAATATATAACCTAACTATGGAAAAAGTAGGTCCTGCTCCAACCAGAGTAGCCTAAACACAACCTAGGCTACGTTGGAGATGGAAGACCTAGGCCAAAGATGAACCAGCCTAACTCTTTGTCCATAAACAGGACTTCCATACTCTTTTGTTAAACAATTACAGCTGAAATGTCAGCTTATTTAACCTAAATTTAATAACCGAAGGGAAATTTATGAACTTCTTACCTTGAAACTGTAATATAAATTTTATTTCTTGACACCAATAATGAACATTTTTATTCCGTCTTCTTTCATCTCGCGCCTCCCCCTCCTCTCTATTATTCTGCTTATTCAGCTTATGCCGATCTTTTTCTTCTTCTTCCCGAAACCATGTTGCTATTTCTAGCTATGGGATCTTTTTTCTTTTCATCCCATATTTGTTTCTTCGTTGGTGTCTTTTTAATTTTTCTCAGCAAGAGTTCATGTTCTCCTTCCGAGTTATTTTTTTATTGTTATTATTTATTTTAATGTCAATATGGCTTATCCAAGATTAGGTGGGTCTTCCATTTCGGTACTCCCAAATTTTCCATACATTGGGGCCAGACAGAAAGGAAAAATTGCATGTGAAACCCAATTTTTTCTTTAATATTTGTTAACCCATCTTAGATTAGCTATAATTTGTTTTATTTGTTATTCCATTTTTGTTTTTCCTCACTTTTTCATATAAAAAGTGTAGCATTTTATAAAGTCCTCACTCTTTCCAAAATGAAAGGGTGTTGCATTTTAATTTATTTTCCATAGGAAATATTACAATACTCCAGCCCTTATCTTTTGTTGTAACATCTGCCTAGCTCGTAGAGCAGTTGAACGTTGTGGTCTACTATTTGTGGTATAGGTTATTGTAGTAGTAGTAGGACTAGTTACATCATTTATTGAACAGGTTAGGTTTGGTATAGTTTGGGTCAAATTTTGATCATCAGAATCTATTATAGATTCATCTTCATGATCATTTTTGTTAACAGTAGTTGGTCCTACTTCTAGGGGGTATAAGAGTGATACATCTCTTATAGTTTCACCTGAAGCAGTTTTACGTTTTACAACCCTGGTTAATCCATCTTCCCCAGTTTTTAGTTCTAAAACTCTACCTAATGGCCAACACTGTCTTGGTGTATTTTGTCTAATTAGAACTACATCTACCCTGATTTCATTAACCCAGTCTTTGTTTTGTATATATTTATGTCTTTCTCTCAACCCAACAAGGTATTCATCACTCCATTGCTTTTTAAATTTTGTTTTTATATTTGTTATTTGTGATGATCTATTTTGCAAATCATGATTATTATCACTCCAAGGTGGATCATCCAAGGAGATATTGTAATCAGGTAGAAGGTTATTGACTTCTCCCTTAATCAAATGATTTGGGGTGAGAGGCTTTACATCATTAATATTATCCCCTACATAAGTAAGAGGTCTGTTATTGACAACATTCTCAATTTCACTAATAAGAGTGAGAAGTTCAAAGAATTCAATTTGTTTTTTACCTATTGATTTCTTTAGGCAATTCTTTATTGTTTGGATATTCCTTTCCCAGATTGCTCCACCATGGTGATGCAACAGGGATGTATTTCCATTTTATTTTGTTATTTTGCAGATATGTTATGGTATGTGAATTTTGTAATATATCATTTATTTGGTTTTCACCAGCCTTGAAATATGTTGCATTATCTGTCAAACAATTTTGGGTACAGAATGCTTAGCACAAAATCTTCTAAAGCTATAGACAAATGATTCTGCAGAGATCACTCGCTATGTCTAAGCTGACTGCTCTAGAAGATGAACATGTGTAAAGTATGATGTACATTTTTTGTTCTGTTGTTCCCAGACCAACAGTCAAACTTCCTGTATAGTCAGTGCCAACTGTTTCAAAAGGCCTATTAAAGGTGATTCTCTCTGTTGGCAAATCAGGAGGATTGGTCTTCCTGAAAGATCTGGAATGAATCCTTTTGCAGGTGACAGTTATTCAAAACTGTCTTCACAGTCATTCTGCCTTTGGGTATCCAATACAACTTTCTAATGGCATTTAATGTTTGTGGAACGCCCATGTGATAAAGTTCATTGTGTTTCTCTCTAATAATTAGGGTTGTAATGTGATGGAACCTAGGAAGAAGAAGGGGTTGTTTACTGTTATTTGTGATTTGCTTAAATCTACCCTTACATCTTAATAAGCCATCTTTGTCAATGTAAAGATTCAAGTTTATTACCACAGAGGGTACTTTGTTCATTTGTTTACCAATTGTTAGAAAATCTCTCTCATTTTTGTATTCTGTTTGTTGCATGTGGTTAATCCAATATTTGGCAGCTAGACTTGTATACATTTCATTATCATTATTTCTTTGTTTATTTATTTTCTTTAAACAGTTGTGAATGAATCTGAGACAGTAAGATGTTACCCTTACAAGTTTGCCAAAGTCAGAATAATTGTTATAATCTAATAGTGGCTCAACTTTATTTGTGGTTATCATGTTAAGCTGTACATTAATTTGTTCTGCTGGCCACATTGTTTCATCCTGAATGAATTCAGGTCCATGAAACCAATTTTTGTTGGATTTTAGTAATTTACAGGATAATCCTCTTGTAAGAAAGTCTGCAGGATTTTGTTTTGTTGGAATGTATCTGAAGGTTATGTCCAAATTTTGTCTAGCTTCTTTTAAGTCTCTTAATCTGTTACGGACAAAGATGTTTTTGGAGTTTAACTCATCAGAGTTGATCCATGCCAAGCAGATTTGACTGTCAAGCCAAATATATGTATTTGTGATGTTTACATCATGGTAGACTTCATGGAGAAATACTGTTATTGTTACAGCTAGATAACCTGCAAGTAGTTCAAGTTGAGGAATAGTTTTCTTTTGTTTTAAGGGTGTTACTTTCCCCTTGGCATAGATCAAATGGCTGCCATCCTCACCTACAAGGTAAGCACAACAGCCATACACCTTTTCACTGGCATCGCCAAATACATGCAAGGTTTGAGGTGTATCTCTGTGTCCACAAACTCTGGGAATATTTATGTTTTGTAGTTTATTGAGATCTTTAGCTAACCTTTTCCAGTTATCTTGTTGTTTATTGGTTATAGGATCATCCCAGTCTACTTTCTGTTTCCAAAATTCTTGTAAAAGAACCCTGGATCTGATAGTAGAAGGAAGGAGTAAACCCATAGGATCAAATATTTTTGAACTTTTGGATAAGATTTTTCTTTTTGTGTTAGCTGTTGTATCTAAGGTGTAGCCTTTTGTGCAGAGTGAGTCATAAACTTTAGAATCTGAGTTCAAATCCCAGATCATACCTAATGTTTTCACCCTGTTTGTTGGTTCTGTCAATCCTTTGTCTTCTGATTTTATTTTTTTATTTAGTCTCATTATTTGTGATCCACTCTCTTAATTCAAAATTACCTTCTTTCATTATTTTATCTGCTTTTATGTAAACTTCATTTAATTCTGACTTTTGGTTGATCCTACAAGGTTATCTACATAGAAGTGATCTTTCAAGAACTGAACAGTTAAATCATTTTCATCATACAAATTTAAGTGATGTTTGATGGTTAAAGCCAGTAAACTAGGACTTGCATTTGCTCCAAACAAAACCACATTAAATTTAAAGGTTTTAAACCCTTTATTTAAGTCATATGGATCATTAAACCACAAGAATCTTAGTTGATCTTTGTCATAGTCATTTTTCAGATGAATTCTCAAAAAAGCTTTGCTTATATCACTGAACTGCATAGTCATCTAATCTAAATCTTAGAAGGATTTTTTACAAGGTGCATCCTTTCTATAGACTCCTGTGTGAGTAAGATAATGGCAGTTGTCTCTTTTAACCCTTACGCTGCGCTCCGCTATGCAGATGATGAGTCAGCAAAATGCTAATTAACCTGGAAATTTTGGAATTTTTCTCATTTTTTCCAGGGATCCAGGTAGCAAACAAATTTTTTGCAGTTTAGTTTATATACCCATAAAATTATCATATTTTCTAATCTGCATGAAAGAAAATCGAAATTATGGGTATCACTATACGATTTATTAAGTTTTTGAAAGGTGAATTTTTACTGGGTTTTACCCAGGCCATTCAGGCATATGAGCATAAAGTATGATGTTTTGCATATTATTTACATATTATCTTTCTCCTGAATAAGCATTTTCTCATTTATAAATAAATAAATATATACATATATATATATATATATATATATATATATATATATACATACATATACATATACATGCTGTATGATATTTTTTCTTTGTGTCATGCATTGCCACTACAAGGCATAAGTAATTAGTAGGCCCTTATTTCTCAAAATGTTTTTTCATCTGCTAGACATGTCCATATTGAATGCACATCATTTGTATATAGAAAAAATGAGAGAGAAAGTGTCAGTTTGGGAATTCAGTTTAGCTGTGATTCGAGAATTGTTGGCTAAACATGGACAAGTCACACAAACGAAACATGGTAGAGTTATTGCCAATGCCCCAGATAGAATTTTCGCCAGAAATTATATCACATGGCATTACTTGGCACTGATAGGACAGGGTGATAAAAGACGTATTCAAAGAAGATGCCATGTGTGCCTCAATTCAAAGGTAAAAATGACAAAAATAACAAAAGTTACAACTTGGTGCGTCGAATGTAAGATTCCATTGTGCCTTCTATGTTTTTGTGATTTCCACACATTGGCACAGTACTAATAGTGATGTTTGGGAAAAGGAAAATGTTTTATTAAAAGGATACAAGTTATGTTTTATTTAGAAAAGGAAAAACTTTTTGTTGGAAGGATACAAGAATATTATTTAGAAAAGGAAAAACTTTTTTTATTTATAAAAGGACAACTACTGTTTTCAAAGGATGTTCAGTTTACAGTGGTGAGTAAAAAAAGTATATTTTTTGTGATAGATATATATTATATATATATATATATATATATATATATATAATATATATATATATATATATATAATATACAGGGTGATCAAAAGTCAATGTGCACCTATATAGGTGATATTGGTAAAATAGGTGCACTGACTTTCTGATCACCTTGTACATATACTTATATATATATATATATATATATATATATATATATATATATATATATATATATATATATATATATATATATATATATGCAAATAACTGCAATGACCGCGCAGTATATAAATGAATAGAAATGACATAAGTATTAAGGAACGTTAATACTTATGTCGTTTCTATTCATTTATATACTGCGCGGTCATTGCAGTTATTTGCGCATATTCACGATTTGCGAGGGTGCTCTCTGAGGGCATTGGTTTCTGCCCTATTTGGGAGAATTTCGATTTGTGATTGAGTGAGGTCCGTAGCATAATGGTAGAGCGTCCGACCGGCAATTGGAAGGCCCTGGGTTCGTTTCCCAGGCGGTTCGCCTCATTTTTCATTATTTCGTTATCTCTCCTCCTCGTGTGCAGAAACGTTCCTTAATACTTATGTCGTTTCTATTCATATATATATATATATATATATATATATATAATATATATATATATATATATTATATATATATATATATATATATATAATATATATATATATATATATATATATATATATATATAAAATCATATATATATAAAATCATATATATTATATATAAAATCCTATATATATATATATATATACACTGGTCAAAAAAAGAAACGCAATTAGCTTGCATAGGGTGTAAAATTTAAGTTGTTAGTGGTATTATCACAGTTTCAAGATTATGGTTAAATGTTTGTTCAAATCTTTTAAAGCCACTTAGTGCATGTTTTTAAACCTGACTAATCCCGGCTAAGACGCCATTTTGTTACAAACAATAAACAGAGATTAAATTGAATGTATTCTTTATGAAGACATGCATTTTTTCTTTGACTTCACAGAATACACACTGCCCGTTGAGAAAACCAAACTTTTTCCCGCGTTTGAGGCATGCCATGACTCTCAGAGGTCAACAGAGGTCGTACCTTGGGCATGTTGGATGCAGGCATGTCTGCTGTCCAAGTTGCACAACGAATGCATGTGCATCCCAGCACAATCTCTAGGCTTGTTAGACGGTACAATGCCACAGGAAGTGTTCAGGACCTGCCAAGACGTGTGCGACCTCGTGTGATGACCCAACGCCAGGATCGCCATATTGTACTGCAGCACCTGCGTCATCGGCAGTGGAATGCTCGTCAGACAGCCAGAGAGACACCTGGTATCCACAACAACAGAATTAATGACCAGACCGTCAGAAACTGACTCCGTAATGCAGGACTCCGATCCTGCAGGCCTTACAGAGGTCCTTTTCTCACTGATGCAAGAAGGCAACGACGCCTGCAATGGGCCTATCAGCACCGTGACTGGACACAAAGAATGTGGAACCAAGTGGCTAGGGGTGGCCATACGCGTTATTGACTGTTTGTTATGTTAAAGAATCATTTACTATATACTGAGTCCTCATGTTTATTAATAAATCTCAAAAATTGCGTTTCTTTTTTTGACTAGTACTAATTGCGTTTCTTTTTTTGACCAGTATATATATGCAATAAGCTAATATAATGGTGCATTGCATTTTTACTTTTACCGGAGAGCTGTAGCAGCCATGAGCATCGCACAAGAGCTGCGCTCAAGCAGCCATTAGCAATGTAAGGGTTAATTAAAGGGATGAATGATCTTTAACTTCTTCAATGAAGCCTTTTTCTAACTGGTCCTTGAAAACATCATCATACATTTTAATTCTATTGTCATTTTTTAATCTTTTCATCAAATTATAGAGATGACCTTTAGCTACCTTTAGATTATCATTTAATTTTGGACTATTGATCTTCCAAGGTAGTTCAATTGAATAATGGCCATTTTCATACATGATGGTATTTTCAAAATTTTCAACCATTAATTGATTTTCATCTGTATGATCACCATCTTGCACCCCCACTGACTCTAATAGCCAGAGCTGTTGTACACCTTTATCTAATTCTTCAGTTGCTAATGATTTATTTAATATTTCAGTATTTATGTCATTATTTGAGTTGTGTAAGACCTTGTCATAATAGGGCAAGTTTGTTAGTCATATATTTTTATTTTTCATTGTTATTTTATATTTATCTGTGTGTCCCAGTGGAGCTATACCCCAGTGAGTATCTAGAGCAATCCCATCTCCTATTCTGACTATGCCCTTCTGAATTAAGTGAATATAATCAGCTCCAATTAACATTTGAACATTATCTATTGTATCATCATTTAAATTTCTATCTGCAATTTTATATTGCTTTTTAAGTTGTTGTATTACTTGTTTTAAATTTGGTATTTTAAATTTTTGTTGACCAACTTGTTCAATGACTACTGCTTCTATGTTTGTTGTTTTATTCTCTGTGGGTATATCCAGATCTAAATTGACTGTACTATATTTTTCTTTCTGTTCATTTTCTTTGACAAATGATGTTATACACAATTCTTGTTCATTTTTATGAGTTTGTAGGCCTAATTGATTAACTAATGATTGATCTACAAATGTTTGTTGGGAACAAGAATCTATTAGACATCTTATAGGAGTTGTCCCACCTTTTTTATTTTTTAAATCCAAGGTTATTGTAGGTAGGAGTACACTAGAATTTTTATTGATATATGTCCATTAAATGTTTTTTCATTTTTCTTTGGGTTTTGTTTATTTGAATTTTTAAATGAATCACAAAGACAAGAGACATGTTTTAAACTTCCACAATTAACACATTTGAATCTTATTTTTGTTTTGCAGTCTTTGTTAGTATGTCTTGCAGCTGTGCATTTAGTACAAAGGTTTAACTGAGAACACCTGTTTATCTGGGATTCTAAGTCTACATATTTAGTACATCGTGTGCTATTGTGATGATCAGCCGAGCAAAATTTACACTTATGTACAAATTCTGTCGTAACATTAAAATTTTGTAGTGTAGGAGTTAGACCTATCACTTTTTGTTCTGATTTGTCTTTTTGTTGTTGTGGTTGTGGCTTTGGTTTTGTTTGAATTTTCTTTGTTTGGTTTATTTGTGAATCAATCTTTGAAGATTTGTACATTGACAAAACATTTGGAAATTCATTCCTTATTTCACCAAGGGTAGGGTATGTATTTCCTGTTATTCTTTGGAAAATATCCCTAATTTGGGTAGGTAAACAATCAAATATTATGGCTTGGATAAACCATGCTGATTTCTCTAGATCTATGTCATTATTTTGTAGATGATCTAACATGCATTCAATTTCACAATAGAAATTGTACAGATCCTGATGGTTATCCTTGGCTGGTTTTATATTTTTTAATTTTATTGCTAAATCATTTACTATTTCTTTTCTATTTAGGAAATTTCTTTCTAGTAATTTGAGAGCTATTTTATACGAACTGCCTATTGCTGGTAAGGCATCAACCAGTTTTAGGGCTGGGCCCTTTAAATAATTAAGCAGATAACTGAAATTGTCAACATCAGATATATAATCTTTGTTGCCAATTAAACTATCAAATTTTTCCAGAAAAGACTGAAATTTTGTTCAATCATCCTCAAATATTGGTACTTGTAATGTTGGTAACTTAGCTTTTAGTTGTTTATTGTCATCATTAGAAATGGATACATTTCTGAAGGCCTCAATCAAACTTTGATTTGTAGCCTCTAAATTATTTGGTAGATTATCTAAAGCAGCATATAATTCATTTATGTGAGAATCTATTTCAAAAATATTCTGTTCTTGTTCACACAAAAGTGCTGTATATGTCTCTTCACCAACATTTAACCCATCAGTTTCTGTAACAATTTCCTCATCTATAATTATTATTTCCTGTTTAATTCTATTTAAACCACCCAAAATAGTATCATAATCCCTTTTATTTGGATTTTCTTTGCTATTAACTCATCACGTATTATGCAAATGATGCATAAATGTTCCTGGAAATTCCTGGAATTGCATACCTTTCCAGTTTTTTTTTTGCAATGATCGGATTGTTCTTGCTAGATATATATTATTATGCATCATTTTAATGAGAAAGAAATGTACTTTAATATTATGTTTATTAAATTCTCCTAAAATAATTATATAAGACCAAAGTAATGGTCTGACGTTGGAAGAAAAAAAAAAGTAGAGAGAAATTTAGTCTTGGAGGCCTCTTAGCAAGACAAGTTTCCCATCAAAATTAGTTTTCTTTACTCATTTAGCTTTAAATTTTATGGGTAACTTGCATATCTGAAAAGAAAATGAGTTTCACTATCTCAATAAATATAAAGTAATGTTTTTTGAAAGCGCTATCGCTATTGGCCTATCCTAAAGTATTGATACCTACACCCCGATACACTTGAATCATTACACACGATGTCAGTATCACTTTCACTTCAAGACATTATTGTATAGAAATAAGGTAACACAAGTACTACAAAAAATAAATAAAAAGTACCCACAAACAAATCTGTAGTGAAAAAAAAGGCAAAACAGACTGCATGACCCTGAACCAATTAGCGGCCATTTTTATTATACTCTATGGATTTCACGACCCTAAACCAATTGGGAGTCAGTTTTCTTAGATTCTACTCATTTCAGCTGATTAATTCTTACTTACAATTGGTCAGAAATGGTGGAAGACACGCCTACATATTCAAAATTAACCAATTATGGCATAATTTATGAATTACGTGTTAATGACATTACGTGTCTCTTACAGCGATGCGAAGATCTATGGAACGAATGAAGGGTCGTTTTCCGCGATGCGAAGATTTGATGGGTTAAAGCTAGTTAAAAGCCTGGTAATGACTCCCTTCCTTGCTGATCTCTTCCTTTTTAATGATTTAATCTTTGCCTCAATTGCTTCACATTCAGCCATATTTTGTTATTTTATTTTTCCCAAAATAAGTCCCCAAAATCCTAAAACCCTTTCAACTCTATAAATAAGCTTTATTTTATATTATGTATACAATAGTTATGCTTTATTTTGGTTAAATAGGCTAGGCTTCAGATTACCCTTATTCTAGAATTTTACCACATTTATGACCAAATGATAAGTTTTGAAGTATTTGAATTATTTCTTATTTTTATTTTTAGTTAGGGCTTCGTAATTTATTATTATTATTTATATGTAGTAAATATTTGAAAAAGCCAAACATGGAATAAATTCTGTTCAGATGTCAAAATGTTTGATAAGGCGTAATTTTATTTTTTATTTTTTTTAATTTAATTTTATTTTATTTTATTCAAGGTTAAGGTTTTCACAGCAAATAACCCTTCCCCGCACGGGCCACCATTTTAGATATGGAAAAAATAGGTCCTGCTCCAACCAGAGTAGCCTAAACACAACCTAGGCTATGTTGGAGATGGAAGACCTAGGCTAAAGATGGACCAGCCTAACTATTTGTCCATAAACAGGACTTCCATACTCTTTTGTTAAACAATTACAGCTGAAATGTCAGCTTATTTAACCTAAATTTAATAACCGAAGGGAAATTTATGAACTTCTTACCTTGAAACTGTAATATAAATTTTATTTCTTGACACCAATAATGAACATTTTTATTCCGGCTTCTTTCGTCTCGCGCCTCCCCCTCCTCTCTATTATTCTGCTTATTCAGCTTATGCCGATCTTTTTCTTCTTCCCAAAACCGTGTTGCTATTTCTAGGTATGGGATCTTTTTTTCTTTTCATCCCATATTTGTTTCTTCGTTGGTGTCATTTTAATTTTTCTCAGCAAGAGTTCATGTTCTCCTTCTGAGTTATTTTTTTATTGTTATTATTTATTTTAATGTCAATATGGCTTATCCAAGATTAGGTGGGTCTTCCATTTCGGTACTCCCAAGTTTTCCACACTAACCTAAAATTCCAAAATTCCTCAAAAGCCTGTAATGTACTCTTGTAAAAAAAAATACCCCATTTTTTGGTAATCTTTTGTTTGAAGTAAATAAAAAAATATTTCTTTCATATTAGGTTACATAAATAGTTTTTCTTCTTAAAATAACAAAACAAAATCTGGCAATATCCTATTTTGGCATCCCAAATTATTCAACCAACCAAAAATAAATGAATAGCATCCCAAATTATTTAACAACATTAGCTTTGTTTTGCTAAATCATTTTTGTTCATTTCTTGAGAGAAAACATGGTTGGAATGCCTGGTTAGGTCAACTGTATGCCCTTGATGATTGGTTAGGTTAAGTTGATATATTTTCGTTTAAACTAATGAAAATATCACTACTTAATCCAACCAATCATCAAGGGTGTACAGTTGACCTAACCGGTAGTCAATAATTTTAATGTAGGTTTTGATTAATTTTAAGCAACCAAAAATGTGAGCATTTATTTTTAATACATAGACAAGTGTATCACACAGGATACTGCACTATTGCACATATCAGGAAGTGACTAAATATACACATTCATAAATTGCTTGTATTTGGAATGCTTTGTGTATTTTGTAATTGTTAAATAATAATTTGGGATGCCAAAATAGGATATCGCCCAAATCCATTTATTTGTATTTATAACTATGAAATTAATTTAAACCAATGTGAAAATTATTGACTGCCCAGTTAGGTCAACCCTTGATGATTTGTTAGGTTGTCATGATATTTTCGTTTAAACTAAGAAAAAAAATCATGACTTAACCAGGCAGTCAATAATTTTCATGTAGGTTTCGATTAGTTTTAAGCAACTTTTACCAAAAATGTGTGTTGAATAATTTGGGATGCTAAAATAGGATATTGCCAAACCTAAGTTATAGGGAGATCATCCCAAACAAATTTTTTTTCATCCAAACTATTTATGTAGCTACCTAATATGAAAAGTATATTTGGTAATTATTCATTTTTGTGCTCCCTCTCCTTTCTGGACCAAAACACATTTTTTTGGTGTGATTTGTTCAAATCTGAACTTCGTTTCTTTCGGAAATGAGCCATTTTTGAGAAATTTTCAATTTTAAAATTTCTCAAAAATGCTCATATTCCAAAGAAATGAAGGCTAAATTTAAACAAAAAACATGAGGAAAATGTGTTTTACTTAACCTAACCTCATCTAACCTAACCTAACCTAGGTACCCTACCTCCCGTTTCTTCGCATTTTTTGTCTATAATTACACTCCTGACCACACTGCAGACAAAAAACACGAGTAGGTAAAACACCGTGACTGGTAAAGAAAACTTCAGCAGCATCTTCTTTTTTATAAATATCTTGTATTAATTGATAGTACTCCAAATCACAACCTTCACAAGCCAGAGCAAAAAGCAAACTGAAGGAGCATTTTGAAATGAGTGTGCATTATGGGAGATTCAAATTGCACGTCTCTGATTGGTCGGATAAGGTCACATGTAACAAAAACCAGATTTAATTGGCTGATTTCACCTATGTTTTCCAAATGTTGCTGTGAGATGTCTCCCTATAAAACCTGGAGAAAGTCGGAGAGTGGCAAAATTTTAACTGAGGAAAGAGAGAAACTCTGGGTCACTGGCCTGTAATGGCTGGTTATTGATGTCGATATATATATGTACAGGGCTATTCAAAATGATTCACCTGATTTCAAATGAGAATATTTTTTAATGTTACAAATACAGTGTGATTTGTGATACATCAACCAAAAGAAAAACTGTCCAAATTTTGTCTCTCACCTCATAAATGCTCGATGTGACTTCCCCTAGTTACACGATAGTCGAATTCCTCCCATACTCGCTCCAGCATGTCCGTTGTCACTGACTCTACGGCAGTAACAATGCGAGTTCGGAGCTCATCCAAAGATGTGGGCAACGATACCACCGACGGATGCTCTGAGCACCCGGTGGATCTGTTCTGTAACGTCGACGAAACTCACGCTGCACTGTGACTACCAATTTACAGCTCGAAAACTGCAACACACAAAACGCCTTCTGCTGTGCGGACGCCATTTTCACACTGACTGTTTGTTGCTAGGCTAGGCCACAGTGTGACTTTGGAGCCCTCTCGCGGTGATCTTGTAAAACTCAGAGATTTCCTCTTTCATGTGGTGTGTGCCCAGTTGATGCACGGTTGATAGGTACGGAAGTATTCTCAGTTGAAATCGGATGAATCATTTTGAATAGCCCTGTGTATATATATATATAATATATATTTTTTTTATTTTTTTTTTTATTTTTTTTTTTTTTTGTAAAAAATAATTATTACATTTCCTTGATTTTTATCAGTTTCCCTAAGGTTTCAAGGTGTCCTGAATATGAATTTATATGTTAAATTGTCATAGAATGTCTCCTATTGAAAATGAAGGGAGCATTAAAACGAATATTAACTACTTTTTTATTTACTCACTTTTATAGTCATAAATACAAATAAATGAATTTTGTTTTGTTATTTTAAGAAGAAAAACTATTTATGTACCTAATACGAAAGAAGTATTTTTTTATGTACAGTACCTAAAACGAAAGATTACCAAGTTTTCTACCCAATTAATAACTGACCCTGATATCCTATGATGTGGTAAATAGTAGCTCCTTAGTTTTAAGAAAAATTTGGATACTTTCATGAATAAGACAGTGTAGATTGTAAATAGTGTATATTTTTAGCTTATGTACTCTGTAAATAGTTTTGTTAATTAACTGACTTGAGATTGACATTTTGTACAATTTTATTATTTTAAAATATAGCTCATGACTTGAATAACATTGATAGGCTCCAGTGGCATCATGTTTTCCAAATGAAATGTAAGGCCTAATGCAGTGGTTCCCAACCTGAGGTCCGCGAAGGTAGTACTGGGGGTCCGTGAGCTTTCAATATTTCGAGAGGCTCCAATGGAAATCGTACATTTACCCATGATAAGGGCGCTCAGGCTAAAATTTCAAGTTCCCTTGCTCTTGGCTGGAATTATTAATACTTTTTTAATACGCTGTATTTTAATTGCATACTCACTTATATGTCCTTTATTTGATAGTGAAAATGAGAAAACGAGTTAATTATTAGTTAATAAAAACAGTTTGTTTGGTAGACAGAATCTTTCAAAAACATGGGGTCCGTGGGAAAAAATAAAAATAAAAGGGGTCCTTTGTGGTGAAAAGGTTGGGAACCACTGGCCTAATGTAATGTAAAATATGTCATGTGAGAATTTTAACTGGAATTAGTTATGCACAATATAGGGTGAAATTTTAACTGGAGTCTTCACTGCGACAAATTTATTACCATCCTTGGAGGCTTAAAAACAAGCCTAACCATTAACCAAATTTTCCACTTAGTGCAAGAATTTTTTTTTCCAAAGCACCAGACTTTGAAATAGTGAGAGTAAAAAATTTGGTTAATATTTGTTTTAAGGCCCTTTCATTTTTGATAGAGTTGATTTTCTGCTATTTTCACTTTTGATATGTGTTCAACTATCTACATTCTTGGAAAGTAAATTTTTTGGAGGAAATAATAAAAATAAAATTTTATAAATTTAAGAAAAAGGGTTAAGATTCAGTAGAACACATCCACCAAACTCCATTATTCACTCATCAAACCATTTCGTTCCGTGTTATTATCATGTTATTATCATTAGCCAGTCAGCAGCTGCCCCATTGTCATGTGACACCCTGCGCATTTCGAAATTATTAAATTTTGGTGCCATTATTCACTAGACAAACCATCTCATTCCGTGTGTATGTAGTCATGTTGTTATCATTACCTAATCAGCGGCTGCCTTATTGTCATGTGACACCCTCAGGCATGTCCAGCGCTGAAATTTTAATTCAACAGTTGCTTCAGAATGGCTGTGTGTAGTGTGTGCTCAAAGTCTGAGTAGGACTTTATTAAACAAGTTTTGAGGGTTGATAGCACTGCTGTTACTATATTTTGAGCTCATGGCATGCTCAAGACCTCTCTTACGTGCCCTCAGTGTGGTAATGAACTTAATTACCATGAAGCCTCCCATAATTAATGTAAGTGCACTAGGGTGTTCCACTTTTGTCAAGTTG
>JAJOZX010013702.1:0-75000 GCA_023014485.1 Bathynomus jamesi | reverse complement strand
AGTGGTAATAAGGATTTAATTAAGTTACCTTCTCGTCTGGGAATTATGCTTTACGCAAATAGTTAATTTGTTCATGAAACTAAAAATCAAATACACAGATTTGTAAGTAAACACACACACACATTTACGTCTTGCATTTCTTACAAGTTGAACAGAATTCATATTTATAAATGGATTTATATAGAGGTACATAAGGTGAGTCACAAAAAAAAAAAAAAAAAAACCCGTGTGAATGTACAGATGGCAGTACACTTAAATAATTACTTCCATGAAACTCATTAAGAATATTTCAAACTGAAGTACGAGTGTGATAATTTGACCAATTACGGGCACAAATATAGACAATAAGACATGTATACATATATACGTATGTATGTCTATAAATAATCTATATGTTTGTGCCCGAAATTGGTCAAATTATCACGCTCGTACTTCACTGTTTGAAAGATTCTTAATCACCCCAATAAAATACTAATTTTCGTTTTTCTTTCAGACCCATTTTAAATGCGTGATAGCAGCAACTACACGTTTGAACAACGTATATTGGCTAGTACTCTGGTCCATGAGCGACCACGTAATGGCAAAACCATTGAAATTTTCGTGCAGACTTCCAGGACCGATTCAATAGTAAAGCTCTCCAACCGCACCAGTGAATCAGTCCTGGAAGTCTGCACGAATTTTATCAATGGTTTTGCCATTAAGAGCTCATGGACCCAGGTACGAGCCAACACGCGTTGTTAAATTTGTAATAGCAGCAACAAAAATGAGTCGATATTTTACTGGGGTGACAAGACATTGTGGACACCCTGTACAATTACAACTTGAAGCTTTTTAAGTTTCTCAGACTTACGAACATAACTCAAAACTTCGAGTTCTTTGAACCAAAATTAGCGTAGTTAAAAATGTCAATGAAAAATCTATAATTTCAACACATTTGTCGCACACTCGTTTGTCTTCGATGTTACAATCAACTTTTAAAGAGGAGTTTTATTTAAATATACAACAAATCAATAGAAAATATTATACATTTTACCGTATATACTGTACATATGCATGTACGCCATTATGCGGTCTTACACAATGTTAAGTCATGTATGTATACTTTCGCGCTAATCTTTCTGGTTAATCACCCGAACTAATCGCATAATTGAATTATACAAAAAAAAAAGTCGAAGGCTGAATTTTGTATTCAGAAATAATTAGGAAGCTCTGATGAAATTTATGCTTCAATCCAAGATACACATCCGTCCTAATCCTAAGTCTCGTGTGTGTGTGTGTGTGTGCGCGCGCGAGAGAGAGAGAGAAATGGTATTTTTTACTCTCACCGGTTACTTCCCATTTTGCGTCAATCGAATTCCGATTCGCAGTCCGAAAATGGAAATATTTGAAATGGGAAGTTGATTTCAGAATGAGTGAAAAGAGGTCTGTGGTCTGCAGTTGCAGGCTCCAAGGGTATTTCCCATGAAAAAAATCTCATTTAAATTGGGAAACCTTTACAGTGGGAATGGATTGATTTGGGAATTGCCTCCTTTGAGATACCCACTTTGGGATTTCTCATACTCGGACGAAAACTGAAATGAGAATGACTGAGAAGAAAAAAAACCCTCTCCTCCCGTTTTGCAAAGTTTTCTAATTCAAACAAAGCCATTTCAAACAGAAGACATCAGAAATTTCGGCATCAACTTTAAATGTAATATCTTTAAAAAGGAGAAACGATGTCTTCGGTATTATTTTACAAATATTTATATATATATATATATATATATATATATATATATGGCGAATGCGCCTAGGTGGTGTAGTAGTTAGCGTCGCTGACTACGAATCAATCGGCCAAGGGATCGAAACCCGGTGACGGCAGCCGGCGCGCAGCAAAACCCAGCTGTTCATCCTTCTACGCAATAAAGAAAGTGGTTGGTAGATAAATGCGTAACCTGGGTGGCCTAGTGGTTAAGATGTTGGGCTGCATTCGGACCGAGTCGTGTCAGTGCTTTGTGGGTTAGGTGTGTGTGGTGTGTGTGTGTGTGTGTGTGTGTGTTTCTGTACTGTGTGATGTCTGTGGGGGCGTGGTATGGAATGGAGTATTTGGTTATGATGTCTCTCTGGTGTTACCTTAATGGTGCGAGGTGTCGGTGCATGATTGTACATGTAGTGGCGAGGGTGTTGTGGGTTAGTTGTCGCTGCTGCCATGAATTGTGTTCCCCTCATGTCTAAATGTTCCCTAACTTTCAGTATTTTTGTTTCTGTGTGTAGGTGTTCTATTGGTGTTGTTGAGTACATCCTGTAATGATACGAAGTGTGTTGTTTTGTATTGTCTGTAAGGTGTTTGTGTTTGAGATAATGGGTGCCCAGCATGGGCTAGCATAGTCCATAACTGAGCGAATATATTGTTTGTATACGAGTGATGATGTTTCCTGCTGGTGTCCAAAGTTTGTGCCTGTTAGTACCCTAAGCGTGTTAAGTCTTGACGTACATTTGTTTTTAATGTCCTGAATGTGGTTTGCAAAAGATAATGTGTTTATGTGACCCCAAGTATTTTGGTCCTGTGAGTGTGTGGAATGTTGGTGTTGTTTAGTGTAAGCTGTGGAGTTATCTGGTGTTTTGTATTGCTTGTAAGCAACGTGATGGTTTTGTGGGCGCTACTTTGAGTCTATTGTGTGTGAGCCAGTCTTGTATACTATTTATGTATGTTTGTAGGTTATTTGTAGCGGTGTCGACGTTGTTGTGGTGTCATCTGCATATGATAAGGTAAGTTTGTTATCTGTGGGAGTTGGAATGTCATAAGTTGAACAGTGTTGGTGAGAGAACAGAGCCTTGAGGAACCCCGTTCGGAAAAAGCTTTTTTTGGATGACCTGCCATTAAATGTGACATGTAAGTATCTTTCTGAAAGATAGTTGCTCAGCCATCTTTTAGTGTTATTGTGCATGTTTTGTGTTGAGTATTTTGTTTATGAGAGGGAAGCGTGGGATAGCATCAAATGCTTTACTTATGTCTATTGTTGCTAATAGTGTACGTTGAGCTGGTCGTCTGGAGTTGATGCCATCCATGATGTGCTGCGTGAGGCTAGTGAGCAATGTCGTGGTTGAGTGGTGAGGTCTGAATCCATGTTGAGTAGGCGATAATGGTATGTGTGGGTTGGTGATTTGTAAGATTAGTCTTTCTGTTACTTTGGAAGGTGTGCATAGTAAAGTAATGGGTCTACAGGAAGCTGGTTATGTTGGATTTTTGTTTGGTTTGAGTAGTGTAATAATTTTACCGTTTCCATATGTCAGGAATAATACAGTGTTGGCATGAATATGTGTTGATATTTGTGAGAGCTAGTATTCCCTGTGGGCCCAAGTGTTTCAGGTGTATAAAAGCAAGTTCTGTGTCTTTGTGTCTGTCCGTCCGTGTGTCTGTCCGTCCGTGTGTCTGTCCGTCCGTGTGTCTGTCTCCGTCCGTGTGTCTGTCTCCGTCCGTGTGTCTGTCTCCGTCCGTGTGTCTGTCTGTCCGTTTGTTGTTAAGTTTTGGGTCTCTCGAAAAAAAAAAAAGAATTTTAGCTAAACAAGGTCCTACGGTGCGGTGCTGCCAGTAATTGAGGTTGGGGGGCTACTGGCTAAGCCCAGTAATTGTGTGGGTGGGTGTTGCTCAGTAATTGGGGGACCGCAGGGCCCCCCAATTACTGTCGGCTCAATTATTTGGTCAATAAAACTATAGAAAAGAATGCAGCCATGAAAATCTTGAGCTTCACATTGTGTCAAGATTTGTGAAGCTTAAAATTTTCGTGGCTGCGTCCTTTCTATAGTTTTATTGACCAAATAATAGAACCACCAGTAATTGGGGGACCCGCAGGCCCCCTAATTACTTGGGATTTAATTGTTTGGTCAATAAAACTAGAAAAGAACGCAGCCATGAAAAACTTGAGCTTCAAAATTACTAAAATTACCTCCAGAAAAAACAAAAATACTAAAAACAACTTGATTATCTAGCATATAAGCCTAGTAGCGGGGGCATAAACAGCTAGTCGATATAAAATCAAATTATCTGTTTGTCCATGAACTTATGGGTCTTTAAAAAGAGCTGAATTGATTGATTGATTGATTTTTAAAAATAGGATAATATTAGAAGAAAAAAAGTTGAGGGAATGATTTTCGATTTGGTCAGGTTAGGTTGGTTAACAATGGACAGTAATTGGTGGTCCTGCAGTCCCCCAATTACCGTCGGTTCAATTATTTGGTCAATAAAACTATATAAAAGAATACATATACTTAGCGTTGTGATTACTGGGCCCGAAGGCCCCAAAACCGCAATAAAACTATAGAAAAGAACGCAGCCATGAAAATCTTAAGCTTCACATCCGAACCCATTGTATGAAGCAATAAAAATCTTAACGCACTCGAGTAAAAATTTTCAACCAATCCGGATACATGGTGTCTACAGAGAGGACTGCCTTTTTATAGTATAGATAATAATTATAGTATGGATAATATTATTATTCTGAGTGAGGGCTTCCAGTGTGCACCATTTGACAAAATAAGGCGTGCTATTTTCTCTTTTCCTTCGAAAAATTTGCCGTCTTCAGTGCACCATTTCCGTACTCAGTACACTGAAGAAAATAAATTCATTTCAGTCCGGAAGAAGTAAGAAACCCTTTATTAAAATTATTATTAATAAATAAATGTTAAAAATTTAACACAATCAGCCCACCCCAAGCAAGTGCTGGGCATAAAAAAAGGGCCGATTTTTAAAAAATAATTACATGGTTAGAGAGGAAAAAAAAGTTGACGGAACGTGTTTTGAATATCGAGCTTCAACATCGAACTATAAAAAACATCCTGAAGAGTGCTTTTTTTGGTTCGATGTTTTATTGACCAAATAATTGAACCCCCAGTAATTGGGGGACCGCAAACAGCCCAATTACTGGGGGTTCAATTATTTGGTCAATAAAACTATAGTTATGAAAATCTTAAGCTTCACAAATATTGACAATTGATGTGAAGTTAAAGATTTTCATGGCTGCGTTCTTTTACAAACAGACAACTTTGCTTTTATATAGTAGATATACACGAGTAATTATATATATATAAGCTAGATTTCTTCAACGGTTACAACAAACAAAATTAGAAAAATTTTATTACAATAATATTTAACAATTAAACATCGTGAATAGATTGAAATTATTATACATAATATTGAAATTCTAAATCAATTCATCCCTAAAAAATTTGCTTAAAAAATATTTTTTGCGGGATATTTTGAACGCGGGATTTTTGGATCAAATGCGGGACTGTCCCGTAAAATACGGGACGTCTGGGAACCCTATATATATATATATATATATATATATATATATATATATATATATATATATATATATATATACCTTATGAACCTTATGTTGTTTCGTGCGTTGGTCTCTCTTCACACGGAGGTCAAGCTGGTGGCCCCGCCTCTAGGTCTGGCCTGGTGGAGGAGCGAGTTGCTTTCTTGCGCTCTCCACCGTACATAGCCAGGCACGCCCGGCTCATCTGGTACTGTCCTGAGCCAGGCATCCAGTCTTTTCTTGAAGACTTCAACTTTGACCCCAGTTACGTTTCTGAGGTCCTTAGGAAGCTGGTTGAAAAGTCTTGGCCCCCTGACAACCAAGCTATTTTCCTTCAGGGTTGAGGAGGTCCCTTGTCGGGCCTTTAATTTGGGAACACTACACATTCTGCCTTTCCTATTTTCCAGTGTTGTTTGAATGGTAATTGGGTTTAGTTTTAGGTTTGGTACCAGTTTTTTGATCATTTTCCATATGTAGATTATGATGTACCTCTCTCTTCTTCTTTCCAGTGAGTACAGATTTAGTTTACGTAGTCTTTCCCAGTAGTTGAGTTCTTTGCAGCCATCAATCTTGGCTGTGAAATGCTTTTGCGTTTCTTCTAGTTTATTAGTTTCTTCCTTTTTATATGGGGACGTCAAAACTGAGCAGTATTCAAGTTTTGGTATAATCAGTGTTTTTAGCAGGGGAATCATTACTGTCCTGTCCCTTCTTTTGAAAGTTCTTAGTACCTGTCCGGCGACTCTTTTTGCCTTATTTATCGCTATCTGATTTTGTGTTTCGAATTTCGCATCATCTGTCATTATTATCCCGAGATCAATCGCTTTCGTGCTTCTCTGAATTTCCTGTCTCTCTGGAGCATAATATGCAGTCTGTTTAAGTTCTTCTTTTCTACCATATCTCAAGAGCTGAAATTTCTCGGCGTTGAATGACATGTTGTTGTCTTCTGACCATTTGTATATTTTGTTCGTGTCCCTCTGCAAGGCCTCCACGTCATGTACATTGCTGATTTTTCTGCTGATCTTTGTATCGTCTGCAAAGGATGTTACTATACTGTTGCTGTTTACTCCGCTGTCTATGTCTGTTAACATGATTATGAACAGGAGTGGGGCCAGTACTGTCCCTTGTGGTACTGAGCTGCGTACTTCCGATTCTGATGATGATATACCTTGAATTTTGACGACTTGCAGACGCTCTCTAAGGAAGTTGTACATCCATTTTCCCACTTTGCGTTATTCCCATATATTTAATTTTATGTGCTATTATACCATGGTCACATTTATCGAAAGCTTTAGCAAAATCTGTGTATATAACATCGTAGTTGCCATTGCCTTCCAATGCATCTAGGATATTGTTGTAGTGTTCTATTAGTTGTGATAGGCATGATCTACCTGATCGGAATCTATGCTGATTTTCGTTGTATCTTTCCCGTGTCTCCAGGAAATCATAAATTTTCTCTCTAACTATTCTTTCAAATACTTTGGTGAGGTGGGACGTTAATGACACTGGTCTATAGTTCTTTGCTTGAGATCTGTCCCCTCCTTTATATATAGGGACAATGTTTGCTCTTTTCAAGATGCTCGGTATTTCCCCAGTGTCTAGGGATATTCTCCATATCCAGTATAAAGGTGTAGCTATTTCATTTTACAGTTTTTAATCAATAATGCGTTCCAATTGTCCGGACCTGCAGCTGAATGTGGTTTCATTTGTCCTATAGCTCTCGCTACATCTTCTGGTATAAAATCAAAGTCTGTTATGTACTCTCCTTGCAATTCCTCTTCAAAGAATGCATTTATGTCAGGTATCGCTTTGTCACTTTTTGGAGTACTGAAAAATGATTCATATTGAGCTCTCAATGTATCAGATATTTCTTTTGGATCGTCGGTTAGTTCATTATTTCCCGTCCTTAAGGGCCCAATAGTGGCGCGCGTTTTTGTCTTCCTTTTTGCATAGCTATAGAAGTATTTTGGATTTTCCTTTATTGCTTCTACCGCCTTTTCCTCTTCTCTCTCTGTATGGTCCTTAATCAGGGCTTGTATTTCCCTATCGATACCCTCCAGTCTTTCTTTTATTGCTTTCCTGTCATTATCTCCGCAGTTACCTAACTTCGCCTCCACTCTCTTTTGTGGAATAGTCTTCTCTTTTGCCTCTCTAGCCAGCTCCTCTTTCCTTTTGGCTGTGATTTCGGAGCATATTTTTCTAAAATTCTCAGCGTTTTTTCCTCCAAGGTTGTTAGCATTTCTTCAGTTGTTTTATTCTCGAAAATTGTTCTCCATTCTATTTGAGCCATGTGCGATCTGATTGCTTCCCAATTTATAGTCTTCGAGTTTAAGTTAAAGGCCCCGAATTTACTTCTTTCCACAATATGTGTATTGTCTTTTAATGCTGTCGTCATTTTGTTGATATCTCGATTAAGTTGTGGTCTGAGGTAATGGTTGGGGTTATTTTTATATCAGCAATCAAGTTCGTGTTATTCGTGAATACCAGATCCAGGCAGTTATTTTTTCTGGTATTTTCTGTTATCTCCTGTGTCAGCATAAACTCATTTGTGAGAGCCATCAACATTTTTGCTTGCTCCTAGTCTTCTCTTGTGCCCCCCTTGTCCTGGTGAATATATATATTCCTATCCACCTTTTTGTATATGGGAAGTTAAAGTCTCCACAGATCATTATATTGGGGGATGGAAGGTTTATGGCCTTTATTAACTTTCTGATGTCATCAATTGCCTCCGAGAATTTTTCGGTTGGGGTGCTTGGAGGTCTATAGATGACTATTACTATCAAGTTTAGTTTTTCTATTTTCACTGCTAGGAGTTCCACATAGCTGTTTGATTTACTTATTATTGTATCTGTCATATGACCTTCCTGTACAATAATGAGTGTACATATATAGCACAGCCACCTTTCCGTCTCGTCGTTCTATCAGCTCTTAGTAAGTTGAAGCCCTCTATATTTATCTCTTTCTTATCAATACAATATTCGCAGTTTTCACAATTTCCTTGGCAATCTTTAAGATGAGTTTCTGTGAGGCATGCGATGTCCGCCCTTGTTTCGTCCATAAATCCTTTCAGGTACGAAACCTTATTGAATGATTGGTTTGGTCTTATTCCTTGAACATTAGCCAGGACAATTTTTATGTTCTCTGTTTTTCGTTGCCCCTTGTGCATTTCAAGTTCGTTTTCCTTCGATATCGCTTGATTCGTTGCCCTATGATCCTCCGAAAGAGATCCGTTTCCGCCTTCTCGTTCGCTGATTGTGTTCCTATTGTTATTTTTATTCCTATTGTCATTTAAACTTTTTCCTTTGTTCGTTGAGTCCTTCGGGAGATGTTGAGAGTAGCATTTTTTCCCAAATTTGCAGGTTCCATATTTTGCGTAAGTCCTGCAAATGTCCGGGTGGTAGAATTTACATCCGTCTCCAAATTTACAATGACCATTATTATAGAAGAAATTGCATATTGGGGGATGTTCATATATACATTGTCCTCTTTTAAATCTGCAATTATCTTTTATATAATACCTGCATATAATTCCTTCCCCATATTTACTCTTGGCTTTTGTTTTTTGCTCCTTCTTGGGGGACAGTTTTACTTCGTTTTCTTGACTGCCCTCTTTTCTTGTCCTATTTGTGCTAGTTGTGTTTGTGTCCTTCTTGCCCTTATGCTGTGTGTTGGCTTTACACTCTTTGTCGCCTGTGTGTTTTCGGCCTCGTTTTGTATGTATATATTATATATATATATATAGAGCGCCTCGGTGGTATAGTGGTTAGCGTCGCTGACTACGAATCCATCGGCCCCGGGTTCGAGACCGACGGCAGCCGGCGCGCAGCAAAACCCAGCTGTTCATCCTTCCACACAAAGAAAGTGGTTGGTAGATAAATGGGTACCCTAAGTGGCCTAGTGGTTAAGACGCTGGGCTGCTGATGGGGCGTGGTTCGGATTCCACGTTAAACTGTAGGTCTAAGGTGGAGTGAAAAGCGTGACCTTCGTCAGAATGAACAATTCGGGCGGAAGCTAACCAAAGGTAACCAAGGCAAAGGTATATATATATATTACAATGCATCAAATAGGATTAACAACCAATGAGTAACATTTAAAAATTCTGCCCATTTTCCTCATCAATAACCTTTCGATGCCTGGGAAGACACGTCAAGAATTGGAAACACGTTACAACGCGATAATAACGTTAAATTATGGTAATTTTGGATCAATGAAAGAAAGCCACCCCCAGCCTTCTTTAGTTAGCTTTATAAGGCTAACTAACGAAAATATCACGACCTAACCTAACTGTACGCCCTTGACGATTAGTTAGGTTGTCGTTATATTTTCGTTAGTTAGCCTTATAAAAATAACTAAAGGAGGCTGGGGGTGGCTTTCTTTCATTGATCCGTAATTTTATTCAAGGAACAATATACAAAATGAGAGTACCATATTGAAGCCTGCACTTAGTCTTACGCTACTATTAATTCGGCTTCAAATTTACACGGAACTGCGGTAAAAATGATTGATGATTACTTCCAATTTATCGTTATTCCCATTGTCAGTCCGAAAATGGGAACGATCGAAGTGAGAATTCGACTTGGAATAAAAATGAGGGCTGTAACGCAATTGTTGCCCAGAGGCATATTTTCAGTGAAAAGTATAAAATGAGAAATCCTGCAGTTCGAATGGGAATGGATCTATTTGAAAATTGTGTCATTGGAGGCCCGTCTTTGCGATTGGCAGGTTCTCCCTCCCTGACACCAGCTGCTCTAACGGTATCTGAAACCCAATACAGCGATAAATTTTATTAATCTTCATTACAATAATCATTATTAATTACAACTGCATCTTTTCAGATTCCCACTTTCGGATTTCTCATTCTTGAACAAAGGCTGAAGTGGCGCAATGTGTGTGTTGTGTGTGGGGGGGACTTGGCGTGAGTAGTGTGTGATAATTCACAGATGTAGTTCGGTAATTTTTGGTACCTTGGAACCGTAAAAATTTACATAAAAAATTTAGAAACATTTTTATTGTCGAAAAAAAGATGTGTTGGTCCTAATTAGGTTAGTTAAGTTTAGGTTAAGGAGTGCCTCGCTATTTAATAAAAACCAACCTTCGTCAGTCCTCATTTACGTCCCAAACACTTATCACGCCCTTCTCAGTTCGATGGCACTAAGGTTAGGTTAAATTTGGTTTGGTTAGTTTATTTATACATATACCGAGTGTATATGTTACTACAAAGAAAAAAAATTCTGAAACATTTACAAAACATAATAGTAGTTCTGGTTACAATAACTGTTCAAAATGTCGTCCATGCTGTTCGATGCACATCTTGTATCTGTCAACGGTTGACCGGCAAATTGCTTTACATAGTTCCTTATCATTGCTTAAGAGCTGGAATTCTTCACAAATGTAGTCTTTAAGGTCCTGAAGACATGCTGGCTTTTTGCTGTAAAAAAAATTGTGTCAATGTTTAGAATAATCATCAGGAGAAAACATTTTCCTCGGTAAACTGACTTTTGGGACACCTGGTTGTCCTTAGCTATATAGAGGAAAAATCAAGTTACGAAATTTAACTGCGCTACTCCCGGATTTAGTTAGAAATATCGAAAAATGGTCGCAGACAAAATTTCACACGAATCGGAGAATATTTACTGGTGCCACATTAGGGTGGTACTTATTTTTGAACTTTCGAAATTTAACGCGGCTATCCCTGGATATTGTTACTAGTCTCAAAAAAGTGCTGCAAGCAAAATTTTAGCTCAATCGGTTTACATTATTATCTGCTATATTATCGCAATGTTTCCCCATAAGGGGGAAAATTCAACGACCTTCAATGACCATCAGTCATCGACAAGTGCAAGTATTTGCACTTCTGGTATTTGTTTGTCTCCTGCACATTTGGGTTCAGAACATTGTATCTCTATTATTATCTCTTGGTTGCTGCTGTTTTGTATGTGAACGGAGTGTTCCTTCTTCCTCAGGCGAATCTCGAGAATGGCATCGACAAGGGCGTCTACTGAAGTGGTTAGTTGGCCACCCAAGAAAGGAATTGATTGGAGGGAAGTTCCTTCTTCTTGGAGGGAAATTCCTCCTTCCAGCGCCTGTTCCACCAGCTCCGAAAAGCGAAAATGTCCCTCCGTGAGGCTGCAACGACTGTTTGCCGAGATGTGGGGGACTTTTGGGAGAGGGCCAGGATTCCGACCACGGCAAAGAGAATCATCATCCCGAAGATCGAGGGTCTGTATGAAGAGTGTTGGGGTCTTGGAAAGACGAAGAGTAGGAAGTCTGGGGCAGAAAAAAAGGAAGAGGGAGGCTTTCCTTCGGAAATTGGAGGCACTCTTCGACGTCACCCATGCCGATGCCAGCAACTTGATAAAAAATAAATAGGACAAGGAGTTCCTGATGCGCAGAGGGAGAAAGGAAGGCCGGGCTGCATGATGGGAGTGGATAAGAAGCTGGCGGAGGAGGAGTCCTGGAAGTTGAGCCGAAGCCGCGCTGAGACAGCACGTCAGGAACAGGACATGAAACGCTGCAAAGAAGAAACCAACGTGGTGGAGCTGGAGAGCTCTTCCAGTAACAGCGCCAATGAGACGGCGAGCGATGAGGACTCTACAGCAGTGGGTCCTTCTACCTCCATGGCGGCAGCTCTGAAGCGGCGACGAGCCTCCGAAGCCCCGTTGACTCCAGCGATAGCCGCAGCATTGGATCGGACCAAGACCACTGATCGCGATGCTGACGGCGGCTGTTTCTGCGTATGGACGAGACCCGTCGACGGTGGCCCTGAACCGGCAGAGTATCCGCCGAGCCCGCATGAAGTTGCGTCAGGAGACAGCTAAGGTCTTGAAGGAGTCCTTCGATCCAATTGTGCCCCTCATTATACACTGGAATGGTAAGATCATTCCCGATCTCACTGGTAACGATGCCGCTGAGCGTCTTCCGATCCTTGTTTCTGGCGAAGGAGTGTTGAAGCTGCTCTGCGTGGCCAAACTGCCTTCCGGTACGGGCGAAGCCATAGCGAATGCCGCCATCGAGGTTCTGGATGAGTCGGGTATTTCAGATCGTGTCAGAGGCATGTCCTTCGAAACGACGGCAAGCAACACGGGAGTTCGTAGAGGAGCTTGCACATTCATCCAGTAAAGGCTCGACGTTAACCTCCCCCATCTTACCTGCCGTCACCACATGCTGGAAATTGTTTGTGGCCGAGCAAGTCGTCTCTCTCTGCTTTAGGCCTTCCTCTGGTCCAGACATCCCCCTCTTCAAGAGGTTCAAGCAGAGGTCGGGTTTTTTTGACTTGAGTGACTTCGAACGTATGAAAGATGGCTCTGGGGATAACAACATCATTGGCTTCCGCAACCGATAACTCCAGGAGGCACAGCCATGGGACGGCTACCTTGAGTTGCTGGAGCTCATCATCGTAGTCATGGGGGCGTTTCCCTCATGCTATCCGGTTCATCCGTCCCGGTGCTTACCACCGCCCGATGGATGGCTCGGGTCATATACGCCATCAAGGTCTTCCTCTTCCGCAACCAGTTCGAGCTCAGTCCACGAGAGAAGCGAAGCCTCAGCCGTTTCGTCCCATTCGCGGTGAGGACATACATTCCCGCTTAGTTCGAGGCCCCGCTAGCTGCTTCTGCGCCAGCCAACGACCTCCGTTTGTACAAGCAGCTGGTTTCTTATGATGACGGGGAGATTGCCACCGCGGGGTCCAAGGCTTTCGGCCGGCATCTGTAGTATCTGTCGGAAGAGCTAGCTGGACTGGCGTTCTTCGATGTAAAGGTCACCGCCGAAGAAAAGAAACACATGATCGCTGCTCTCCAAGATGAAGGATCCGAGGACCCACCAAAGCGGATTTCTGTCCGAGCGGATGCCACCCTGAAGGACAAGACGGTGACTAACTTCGTCACCTCGTGGTCTCGGCGCCTCTTGACCTCCCCGACGGGTTCCTCGATGTGGGCCCCACCGAGTGGGAATGCCGAGAGGATTATGAGGCTGCTTCTCGCCGCATCCGAAGCTTCCGTGTGATCAACGACTGCACAAAGCGAGGAGTGAAACTGATTCAGGAGTTCAACCCTGTCATCACCAGGAACGAGGATCAGCGCCAGTTCTTCCTCCAAGCCATTGAGGAGCATCGGAGGCGTTTTCCGAATGCGCGGAAGAGCACTCTTGCCCAGAAATAGGCAACAATGAGTGGTAGTTGGGCTCCCATTAGAGTAATATTGTACCCCTCTTAATAAATATTGTTGCACTTCCCGAACTTTGTTTGTCTCCTCATTTCTTCTCATTTTCGAATTAAACTATACAATCGATCGATGTTTGAAATATATTTCCATTGGAAAAAAGTTTTATTTTCAGTTCTAAGGTTCCGTCCCATCATCCACAAACATGGGTTTCACACCGTAGACTATATAACAATATCAGCGTACTAGTAGCGTACTGTGAACCAATGCGGCACCAGATAATACAAGCAGATTGAGCTAAACTTTTGCTTACAGAACTTTCTTGAGACTAGTAACAATATCCCGGGGTAGCCGCATTGAATTTCTAAAGTTAAAAAATAAGGACCACCCTAATAAATAAATAAATAAATAAGACGAAAGTTTTTATCATCTTCGCGCAGCCCGCCGTTTTTACCCATTTGACGAGAAAACGTCGTGGTGAAAATTTCAGGTCAACCGAAGACTGTTTAGGGGTCGCGCATGGCACTTGAAGTTTTGCATGGAGCGGCTCACTTATACGAGAGCCCCCTTCCGTAAATCCAAGTTCAAGCGTCTCTCGTATGCGTGTCTTATGATTGATTTGGTGTTTTTTCATGTTCTTGAATGCTTCCAGACCTTGCTGATGCAAAATGATCTCACCCGTTTTTTCTCTTTCCTCAGAGGTTCTTTGTGAATGGTTATAACTCTATCTTCCTCAGCCATCTGGCTGGTGGGTAAGCCGCTGCCCGGGTTCTCGGGAGCGAAGTTACCCAGTCGTGGTCAAGTGTTGCGAGTCCTCTTTCACCATCACGGACATGAAGCCTCTTCGAAACAACGTGTGAAGCTAATGGCGCAACAGGTGACAAAAGTCTGGGACAAAGCTAAGATCCCAATAATTGACTTCTCCCATCTTTTAACGAAAGTTACGAAGCTCCATGCAAAGCAAATGAGCTTGAAGAGCTCGTCAAGAACTTCTGGAAAGGCAGTAGAAGATAGGGAGGAGTTCCAGAAGTTTGAAGGAACTCTTCGACGTCGCCCATCGCGACGCACTCAATCTCATGAAGATTAAAGAGGATAAGGATTTCCTTATCGCTCAGCGTCGGTCTGGGTGACCAGGAAGCATGGTCGGAGTCGATAATTCATGGGAGAAGACAGCGAAAACGGAGCAGAGAGCGCAACACAAACGAACGACGGCAGAAGCGATCTTTGGAAGACTAAGCTGCTCAGAGTGCCACGGTGGAACTTAAGTCGTCTTCCTCTTCCTTGTCGGACAGTGGAGACTTGCCAATGCCCTCGAAAGCGGCCCGAGGTCTTCTCGACTTCAGCGCTCAGGTGGCTTCAGCTCTCGACTGGACTCAACTTAGCGATCAGAAAGCAGCTCATGTCCTGGTCCCCTTTGCATCCTATCTTGGTCACGATGTGGAGCAACTGGCCATCAGCCCAACCACCATCCGAAGGAAACGCATTGCTCATCACACAGCTTTGGCCGCGGAGCTGAGGCTGAGCTTTTCCCCCACTGTTCCCCTCACTCTCCACTTGGACGGGAAGCTGATGTCAGACTTATCTGGTCGGGAAAGAATCGACCGCTTGCCCATCCTGGTCTCCGGTGAGGGAGTGGAGAAACTCTTGGCGGTCCCCAAGCTCACTGATGGGAAGGCTGAACAAACATCAACGGTCATTGGAGAGGTCCTGGGCGAATGGAACCTCAAGGATCGCATCAAGTCCCTCTGCTTCGACACCACAGCAGTGAATACGGAAACCAAAGGAGGTGTGTGCCTGCGGATTAAGCAAATGCTGGAACGGGATCTCCTCTACCTGGCCTGTCGTCACCACGTTTTCGAGATTTTGTTAGAGGCCGTGTTCTGTGCTTTGGTCATGGAACATTTGAAGAGTCCGGACGTTTTCCTCTTCCTGAACTTAAAGGAGTTCTGGCCGAAGGTTCGATAACAGGCGTTCCAAACTGCACTCGACGATTAGACCATGGCATCAACTGTTGAGCCATGGCGAGAAGACATCCTCAAGTTCGCCCAAGAACAACTCCGCGTCCAGCAACCCCGAGACGACTATCAGGAACTGCTAGAGTTGGCCTTATGGTCGTTCCTCTGTCACTTTCATGGCTCCAGGCGCACTCCATTGGGCCAGGTAGATGGCGAAGACGATTTATGCCTTGAAGATATGGATCTTCAGGTAACAGTTCGCTCAAGCCATAACCCAGCTACCATCCACCTCTCGAGGATCGAACAGGACGGAGATCTTCTGGATTAACTACTTCGGCCACCTCTCCGTGTTCGTCGTCCAGTGATACATTCGAGGGTGGTTCACGGCTATGAGACCATCTGTTGCCCCTCGTATGGACCTCACCCTCTTCAAGACACTTTCACAACACGAGAATCCGGTCATCAAGGACGCAGCCATGAAGTCCTTCGGCCGACACCTCTGGTACTTGTCTGAAGCCACGGTTGGCCTGGCCCTCTTCGACGAGATCATCTCCCTGGATGACAAGAGGAAAATGGTCACCAATATGAGTGGGTTCAGGATTCAGATGAACCATCACCTCCCACCCTCCTCACTCCTGTAGAGGCAGCTGGAAAAGACCTTCTTGCTTTTTTCACCACCACGACCAAGAAGATCTTCGATAACCTGGAAATCGACCCCGGATTCCTGACGACCGGCCCAGCGGCACTGGCCGTTATTGGATACCTAAACTGTAAATTTGGAAAGGCGCGGGCGGAGAGCCTTGTAGTCACCAACGATACGGCTGACCGAGGCGTCGCTGTCATCCAAGAATTCACCGCTTCGGGAAGAACGAAGAAAGAGGACCAGATTCAGTGCATGCTTCGGGTCGTTGAGGATCACCGTCGGCTTTGCCCGAAAACAGCAAACAAGAGAAACCTCTTGGCTTGAATAACCGTTATGAACTTATGGTATGATGAGTAACTTGTTCAATGAGAATATGATCGTCTTAAAGCTGTATTTCAGTTTTTATCAATTGTGGCTATCCAAATATATGTTCACTGTTCAGACTTTCGTTTTTCCAGCTATGGTTTGCTTTCTCCCTTATGTGAAACTTCAGATTCATTGCGCGACCCCTAAACATGATTCGAATCGAATGAAACTTCACCAGTAGTGTTTTTCCATTAAATGGGTGTAATTGGCGGATTGCGCAAAAGAATTCATCGAAGTTGAATTTTGACCCTATATACACAGTGACGCACCTCGGGTTCGAGATCCAGTGATGGCAGCCGGTGCGCAGCAAAACCCAGCTGTTCATCCTTCCACACAATAAAGAAAGTGGTTGGTAGATAAATGGGTACCCTGGGTGGCCTAGTGGTTAAGACGGGGCTGCTGGTGGGGCGTCTTTCGGATTCCACGTTAAACTGTAGATCTAAGGTGGAGTGAAAAGCTTGACCTTCGTCAGAATGAACAATTCTGGCGGAAGTTAACCAAAGGTGTTTATATATATATATATATACATATATATACATAATATACATATATATATAATATATATATATATAATATATATATATTATATATATATACCAGAAATTATATGGGAAATAAATCAATTTTATTGAGAAAACCAATTAAGAGTAGTGAATGAAAACGGGAGATTACCGAGGTATGGCGGCGAAAAAGACTTAATTCAGTGCTTAAAAATCGATACAAATCAATACAAGTGAAAAAGGAAGAGAAATGAATACAAGAAATGTAAAAGAATATTAACGAATAAATAATTATATTTCATTTAAAACTTCAAATTTGACCTTTTAAACCACCAAATAAAAATGTTTAATTCTCATTAAGAATGTGCGCTATTCTTATCCAACGCCCGTAGCTTAGTGGGTAACACCGCTTGCCCGTAGTGAAGACAACCGACGTCGTATCGAGGGTTCGATTCCCCATGGTAATAATAAACCGTATTAGTTGACTTGAGAGTTATACCAGTTTCTGGAATGCCTCACTGATTACTACAACTAAAAAAAAAGTAAGAAAAAACTTATAAAATCAATATTACAACTTTCCACAAATGATACGCATTTTGTAGGGCTAATATTTAAACTGCAATTTTATTTCCTTACTTTTACATTTGTTCCGATTTGGTTAAAAAAATGTTAATAACAGTCACTTTTTTATAAATCAATGACGTACAGTTACGGAAAGAAATTCACCGAAAAGATAAAATCTAGATGGAAGAAATATTGAGTTTCAAAATCTATATACTGTATATATAAAAAAAATTCATCAACAAAAAAAACCTCGCCGAGTGTAATTAGTCTTTTCCGAATTGAAATTCTAGTTTCTCCCTTCGAAGATCATATTTCTTCAATGAAATTCCCACAATTGTTCAATTGTATAGATCCAATAATAAATGAGAAAAATTTTAGGGAATTTCTGTCGGAAGTTCCTCCGGAAGGCCGCTTCCCGGAGTTTCGTGAAAGGCCTTAACCCAAAAAATTTAAGTTGTCAGAGAATCCACATACCCCCATTAGGCATGAGACAATTACTTGGTCAATGTAATTAATTATAATTACTCGACATTCCCAATTACAATTACTGTAGATAGTGAAATTACAATTATTTAGTAATTAATTACAATTACAAAGAATCGAATTTTTTCCTAAATACACACTATTGATTTAAGTCGTGCTTTTCTACCTACTGTAGGTATTTCAATTCCATTTTCAGTTTTAACCATCATCTTCAATGAAAAGTTGATAATATTACTGTAGGTCAATAAAATGTTGTGTGATATGGTCTAATGAAATCAAAGATAAAGTACAAAAAATACTAATATAAGACAAAAGAACTGGCATTTATTTTATCAAAATAATAATGTAAAAAAAATTGGCACTTTACTTATGAACACTTAAAATAAACGGGACATTTTATTTCAAATAAAAGAATAACATTTTATTTCAAAAGAAAGCTCCCCGAGATGATATGAGCAAGTAGTTTAACTACAAGTATGACCCACTGACTTTAATATTCGTATACTGTAATTGAAAGTAATTGACTGTAATTGTATCAATTACCTTGGTTTCCTAATGTACAAGGGCCACTCTATATTTTGCCCCCCCCCCCCCCCCCCAAGTTTCCTTGCAAGTTCCAGAAATTTTGTACACAAGTACTTACATACCTTTTTTACAAGTTTTTATTTTTCCACATAGTCTCCATCCTTTTCTACGGCTTTCCTCCACCTCGAAACAAGGGCGTTTATTCCTCGCTGATAAAAGTCCGCTGGGTTCCGCTGGAGCCACCTCTTAACCTCCTCAACAACCTCATCTTCACTCTGAAACTTTCTTCCACGAATAGCATCCTTCAATGGCCCAAACAAATTAAAGTGTGAAGGTGCCAGATCCGGGCTGGCTGTATGGAGGGTGGAGTAACACAGTCAAACGCATTTTTGTGATGGCCTCCCTTGTTTGCAAACTGTTGTGTGATCTTGCGTTATCGTGCAAAAGAAGGAAGTCTTCCAGTTTTCTCTCCGGTCGAACTCGCTTTATACGTTTTCTGGAGTCTCTGTAGAGTAGCAATATATGCCTCTGAGTTGATTGATTGTCCTTTCTTCATAATCCACCAGAATCACCCCTTTCATGTCCCAGAAGATGGTGGACATAACCTTTCCTGCAGAGGGAGCCATTTTGAACTTTTTCTTGCGTAGGGAGTCTGCGTGATGCCACTCCATGGTTGGCGTTTTGTTTCAGGTTGAAAGTGGTGTACCCAAGTCTCATCCCCAGTCACAATTCGTGAAAGAAAGTCATCCCCTTCTGTCTCGTATCGAACCGACGACTCTAAAGCAATTTTTTGGGGGGGCTTTGTGATCTTCAGTCAGTTCGCGAGGAACAAACCGTGAACACACTTTTGAGTATTCCAGTTGCTGAATTATCGTATTCACACTTCCTTCACTACTTCCTAGCTCCAGTGATTGCTCCTTAAATGTGACGCGCCGATTTGATCGAATGATGCTATTAGCACGTTGCACAGTGAGAGATGTCACAGCCGATGCCGGGCACCCGCTGTGTGGCTCATCATCGAGGCTGGCTCTCCCTCTCTCCAATGATCTCACACGTTCAGACCAGCGTCCAATTGTGCTTCGATCAACAGCATCATCTCCCTAAACATTTTGTTGACGTTTGTGAATATTTCCAACTGTTTCCTTCTCTGCGGTTAAGAACTCGATAACGGCTCTGTTTACGACGCACATCACTGTCAGACGCCATTTTCGAAACTGCGTTAACCATTGGTTTTATACAAGGGCGTTAAAAGCGGTTTTATACAAGGAGGGGGAGGTTCAAACTGGAAAAATCCGGTTACGTGAAGCGCAGAAAGTTCAAACTTACGGCCCAAAAGACATTTTAGCCTCACGGCCTATTATTTAGCTAAGAAAAAAAGGGTGGGGGCAAAATACATTGAATGCCCCCAGTAATTACAATTACATTTTAGGTAGTCAATTACAACTACTTGCCAATTACATGAAAAAATTTAATTAATTACAATTACCCGATGCCTGACCCCGACTACAATTTTTTTTTTTCCATTTACAGCGTAAATTGTTTATCTGAACGAGAGAAAACTATGGACAATCGTAACCAATTAAGGACCCAGACTAGCTAAAATGGAAAAGTAAAACATTTCCAGAAACTTCAATTTGAAAAATCTTTTCATGGTCTTTCCCAAAAACGATTTTTAACTCTTTCAAACTCTTATTAGTGTTAAGTTGGTACCCGGATAGGCTAAGTTATGAGGAAATGTATTTACATTTAAATAAACTGAATCACCAGCCATATATAGGAAGTGTCCGAAAGGTCTGTACCAGATGGGAAATACATTTGTTTATAGAACCATAACATAAATGCTCAAAATGTTCATGTATCATACTTCAAAGCACGTTAATGTAATTCGCTCTGAATAAAGACTTTCCTCACACACACACACACACACACACACACACAATACAGGGTGATTCATAAGTGTTGTCCCAAAGTTATTTATTGGTTATTTTTTCACGCTCAGATTTCATTAGTTTCGACATACAAAGGGGGAAAGCGAGTGAGCAAGCGAGCGTCTAACCTGGGATGTGAAATGAAAAGTAATACACACACACACATATATATATATATATATATATATATATATATATATATTGTATAAGAAACGAGAAAAAGGTAAGTCCATTCGATGTATTTTTATGGTATATGTTACATTATAATTACAATAATTATAGTTTTATTTGAATATGGCACACTTTCCTGTCCCTGACTCAGGGAGAGGAAAGTATGCCATATTCAAAATTCCAACCATACCATGACGGACTATATTAAAATACTTACTGATATTTAATATGTAATTAACATGTTCTAAATTAAACTAATAAATTACTCTTAATCATCATCAACTGGAGTTAATATGATTCAAGGAAATGGCCAAGGAAGGTTTTCTGCATCATTTGATCCCTTTGAAGCAGTCAGGGACCCTCACTGCTTCTCACTATACCAATGGTTCCCAAAACTGGGGTCCACGGCAAGATTTCAGGGGGTCCACGGCGGGCTACGAAAAGTTGGAAATTTTTCAAGAAAATCTGGGAAATGTGAAATAAATAGTTTTATTATTTATTTCGACTTGACAGGGTAGAATTTGCCTTCTTTCTTTTCAATTTGAAAATCATCTGCTTGACCCAACTCTCAAAACCAACATCACTCAGCACCTGAAATCCTTGGAAAACGAGCTCAAAATGTACTTCCCGAATTCGAAGAGGAGGAAGCGAAATTGGTGAGGAATCCTTTCTTTGCCACTCTTTATGTTGCTACCATTCCCGATGATGTTCAGGACGAATTCCTTGATCTCGAGAACGATTCTGCTGCCAAAAATCTCTACGAAGAAAATTCGCCGACTGAATTCTGGTCCTCAATGTACTGGTCGTATCCAAAAGTCAGCGAGATCGCACTTCGAGTCCTCTTGCCATTTTCTTCAACCTATTTATGTGAGTCTTATTCTTAATTTGTAGAAGGGTGGAGAAATCAGAGTCGAAACTGATTAGATGTGGACCCGGACACGAGATGTGCCATGGCAACCTCGAATTAAGATACTGATTCAGAGGAAGCAATGTCATCCTTCCCATTGAGCTGTGGGACAAATGAACTTTGTTCTTCCCAACCCAACTCAAGTTTGTTGCGAGGTTAGTGACAAGTCAAATTTATGCAAGTTTGTAAGATAATGAGGAGGGAAATACATTATGCGAGTAAAATCCATTGATGATGTAATTATATCATCATTAATTATACGAGTAATTTTTGTAAGTTGTCAACAATAAAAAACGGAAGAAGGATGTTCTCTTCATCTCCTGATCAGAATCGTTTACTTCATCATTATTTTTATGGGTTTTGGGGAAAAAATGAAGGGGGTTCACCGTCCACGAGGATTTTGGAGGTTCCCCAAGGGGGGAATGGAGTGAAAAAGATTGGGAACAACTGCACTATACAGTGAAAAGGCAGAAAACTGTTCAAAATATTAGATTCTCCAGAGCAGGGATCACCAACAAACGGACAGCGACGCAGGTCCGGACGGGAATAAACCCATACATTGATTATAGGATTTACTATAAAATATCGGCAAATTTTTCACATTTTCAAATCAAAATCAAACTTTTTCTTTTCTTTTCGTAATGTTCAAATTCACTTTTTATTCAGATTAAAAATGATGATTTTAAGTGTATTTCGATAACACACACACACACACACACACACACACACAGTGTGGCGGTGGACGTTTGGAGAATTACAGAACTGGCGATATAGAGTTTGCGCCAAAATTTAACTTACGCAACAAAATATTAGTTTTCTATTGTTTCGTTTGGACCAAACCGTAACTTTCGATCGCGCTAAGTTTTTTAGGCTCTATAAATTTACCCAAGTTGAACTAATCCAACCTAACCCTTACCAATATGGAAGTAAAAGGACCAGTCTTTCATTTGGCCCAAATGAGATCCTATCAAACGAACACATTGTAGTTCGTAAGTTGAATTTTGCTGCAAACGCTATACTAATAGCCCGACAGAAACACTTACGCGGACCACAGAAAGAATTAATGTTACTATACTCTACAGGGTGTTCGAAAAGGCCTGTCACCCCCTACAAAATGTACATATATTGTAATAATTTTATTTGTGTGTGATTAATTGAATTTATACGCGACTGACTTTTTTTTCTTTTCCAGGTATTAGAGTTGCGTGAACAATGGCAGCCCAGTCCACTTACACTCTGGAGGAAAGGATAGTGATGAGCACACGGGCTCATGAAAGGTCACATACTGGCAGAACGACGCACGATATCCAGAATGATTTCAACGTAAGATTCAATAAGGCTGCACCACCAAAGACGACGGTATTACACTGGGAGAAAAAGCCGTTTGAAGCTGGCTCCATCAAGGACAGACCGACGCGAGCAGAACAATGTGAAGGTGCGATTGCATCGGTGGCTCGTTACCGAAAAAAAATCACTTTGGAAACTATCATAAGAACTCGAGTCCCCGTGTCCATAATGAGAGATCACATGACAACAGATCTCGGCATTATAATCAACAAACTGGATACGATCACCAGGAAATTGCTCCATGCGCATAAAATCATATATAAAAACCAATGCACACCAAGGTTATACCTGCCAAGGAGGGTCGGTGGATTAGGGCTCGCACTAATAGATCAAGCGCACAAAGCCACAACAATAGGATTAGCACAGTACATAAAGGAAGGAGAAGGAAGGCTAGTGAGATTTGTAAGAGACCATGAACGTGAAAAGCCTCAAACAACATCACTCTCAAAAAAAGCAAATGACTATCTAGCAGATGCTGGCATAGGACCTGAACAGCTTGAAGACCGCAAATAAACCTCTCATGGAAAAAATAACCACCATCAAAAGAAGATATAACAAGAAAAGATCAGGAGAAAAGGAGAAGAACTGGGAAGAGCACAAACAAGTTCAGCAAAGTATACAAAGAGGAGGTGCTGAACAGAGTATATATAGAGAGGGAGAAAACTGTGGAGTTCCTGGTAAGAGGGGCACTGAGACCAGAGGACGAACGACTGGTAATAGCAGCACAGGACCAGGCATTGCGAACAAACTGGTTCAAAAAGAACATCGAGGGCAGAAATGAAAGCGAGATGTGCAGACTGTGCTCAAAGAGCCCAGAGACTGTAAGTCATATACTGTCGGGGTGTGAAGTACTCTCCTGCACAGAGGAAACTACACAGACAGACACAATGCAGTCTGCAAGCTAATCCACTTCAAGCTGTGTAGGAAATACGAAATAAGGCTAGAAACTGAAAAGCACTGGGAACATATTCCACAAGGAATAGAAGACAGTGACAAAGTGTTGCTCCTATACGATCACGAGATACCAACTGACATCAGGGTATCAGGATGCAGGCCAGACATGGTGAGAGAGAAGGAGGGTAATAAGTGCCTATTGGTGGAAGTAGGAGTCCCTGCAGACTGGAATGTGGCCAACTATGAAAGGGAAAAGGTATTAAAATACCAGAGACTCAAACATGAAATTAGGAGAATGTGGAATGTGGAACCTGAGATCATCCCAATTGTAGTAGGGGCAACAGGAGCGGTAAAGAAGTCCACAGTAGAGTTCCTGAACCAACTGCCCATAAATGTGACGTCTGGAGAAATTGTAAGGGAAATATTAAGACAGCACCTCCATCTTACGCCTAGTACTAGGCCAGGGGTGGGCAACCTTTTTAAGTGAGCGTGCCAAAATCGTCAAATCTTTGATGCAAAAGTTAATCTTTACCATTTTTTAGCAGAAAACATTAAGTTAAAATATAAAACTCAGCGAAGAATTTGGATATTTATTTATTTTAATTTTTTTTAAGGTGAGCCCGGGGAATCGCGTGCCGGAAAAAAGTCGTTGGTGTGCCACGTTTGGCATGCGTGCCAAGGGTTGCCCACCCCTGTCTAGGCTGTACCTAGAAATTCCTTAGGGTTAAGGTTTAACCCCGGAAGCAAGAAACACTCTCCATCTGGAGTAGAAGGGAAAAAAACTAAAAAAGAAGTGATTAGTAACTGTATTTACTGTAATTAAAGTAATTGTTGCTAGTGACTCGTTTCTTAAATTACAAATACCACATATAGATACAATACGTACATTTTATAGGGGGTGACGGGACTTTTCGAACACCCTGTACAATCTAGGCCTAACATTAATATAAAATTCTTTATAATTTTTACACGCATTTTCTTGGTTTTTACAACATTAACAAATTATTTTAAGTACTATATTTTATTAGCTATATGTTTATCTATCAATTTGCTTTGAAAAGGGTTATTAAGCGTACGCAGTAGCCCCTTTGACTTTCGTTCAATTGAAAGAAAATCCTGTTTTATATATTTAAAATACACAATATTTTTTATTCCTATATTATATTTAAGAGTAACTTATTTTATTTTACACACAAATGATTTTTCCGTTACAAAGAACAAAAACAAAACCAAGTTTTGTAACATCTATCTATCTATTATTATTCTAATTCAATAATAGTGATTTTTTTTTGTAAATTATTAATGAAAATACGACATACAATATGGAACTTTAAATAAAATAAAATCGTAAATACATAAAATAAATTGAATAAAATCCTAAATATATTCTCGCGATCGGATCACGGAAATACAAAGCCTATTTTTAATAACGCTTCTATAGAGCATGAAGTGAATGCAAATCGAATGATACTCTCTGCAAACCCAAGTCACAGTTACATTCTATAAATACAATACAATGAATGTAAATATAATTGTTATACGATGCGAGATCATAATAATAATAATAAGAAATAATTTCATTGCCAAAAACATTTATTGTTCAAGTACCACAATCTGAAGTTAGCCCATTACCATATACCCTTGAGAAAATTTATCCCAGGCATAAAAGTTACGCGTGTATAATTATAATTGATTTTAACAACTGAAAGGGTGAGAAGATTTATATATATATATATACAGGGTGTCCCATAAGTCTGGCATCATAGGAAAAATAATAAAAAAAGGCAAAACAAAAGCTTTTATTTACAGAACGTGCTCAATATGTCCACCATTGTTTTCAATACACAAATTCAGACGTGATACCCAGTCAGCAAGCACACGGTGAATGATGTCAGGAGTAATGGTGTTACATGCCCCAATAATGCGCTGCCGCAAATGTTCAACACTCCTAATTTTCTCTGCGTATACCAGCACTTTCAAGTGGCCCCAGAGATAAAAATTTAGTGGCGTGAGATCCAGGCTTCTAGCTGGCCATTCCACAGGCCCTCGACAGCCTATCCAATGACCAGGGAATTGTTGGTACAGGTATTCCCTTACTTGGGTGCTGTAATGTGCAGGAGCGCCGTCTTGCTGGAACCATGTTGGGAAATTTCCTTCTTCGTTCAAGACACTGGGAAATGCTTCTTCCTTGAGCATACGTAGGTAGGTGCCTCCAGTGACATGTTCATCGAAAAAGGGGGGGCCTATGATGCGATCCTTCCAAATGCCACATCATACCATCACCCGAGATGCACCTTATTCCTTTGAAGAGGTACACCAGTGAGGGTTGTTTTGAGACCAGTAGCGGGTGTTCTGTCGATTTACCTCACCATTTCCATAAAAAACAGCCTCGTCACTGAACAGAATGGTGGACGGGAAATTGGCATCCCGAGCATATTGTTCCGTAGCCCATTCACAAAATTCCATCCGCCGGTCGGGATCATCATCGCTTAATTTCTGTAGGATCTGACGTTTATATGGATGCCATTTGTGAGCCTGAAGAATGCGATGGATGCTACTTTTCGACACTCCTGTCTCGGCGGACAATCGCCGAAGAGACTTATTGGGACTTCTGTTAAAATGAGCCAGGATAGCAGTCGCTGTATCATCGTCAGTGGACCTCCTTGAAGGTCCACTGCGTGGTTTATCTTCTATGGATCCTGTTTCCTTAAACTTTGCAACAAGTCTGCTAACACAACTCTGTGTTATTGGCTCGCGGTCTGGATGCAGTGTTAAATTCAACAGCGGCCTCTCTTTGACTCCGATTTCCTATGAGTAGAATTATCTGGATTCGTTCTTCCTTGCTCACAGACATTATGGCCTGTAGAAAGAGAAAAATATGAATTATGGTTTGTAGAAATAGAAAACTATGAATTTCTCCTATGATGCCAGACTTATGGGACACCCTGTATATATATATATATATATATATATTTCTATGTAGAAATTTGGAAAAAAAAAAAAAGTTGCCAAATAATTTTCAAAAGTATAAAATACCTACCCGATATAGGGTAGGTATTTTATACTTTTCGTGATACAGCCCACAGCATCACGATTTTGGCACTGATAGACTTTTAAAACTAAAAAATACCAAATGGGTAGTCTCAGTTATACATTAAGTAAATATCTCTCATAATAAAAAAAAATATATATATATATTATATATGTATATAAATTATTTCACGCAAGTAACACGTGAATAATAATTATGATGAAAATAACCACGAAGGAAAAAGGAAACAGAATGGTGCTCAAGCGCTTGAGCACCATTCTGCGTTTCCTTTTTCCTTCGTGGTTATTTTCATATATATATATATATATATATATATATATATATATATATATATATATATATACTTTGATTTCACTTCAAAAATATCTTTATTTATACTGAATAATGTTTGGGTATTTTAGTGACCAATGTCGTAACACCGCTGCCCGTCGAACAGCGAAGTTAAACGACATTTGGTCTGGGTGGTAGTTGGATGGGGGACCGTCCTCCGCGTATTCAGATTAAGTAGCGAGCGACCGATGGTTCAAATCCCACGTAAAGTTGTAAATCCCCTCAGTCATATTGCGAAGAGTGGGGTGGCGAGGGTAAACGACCCCATCAGCACAAAATACCGTACTACGTAATATTACAAGTTATTTGGCTAAATAAAGTAACGCTTCCGACAATTTTTAGGATTGATAAATTTTTAGAAAATCTAAAATTAAAAAAGTGAATCTTTCTCAAAAAAGAGAGAAAAAATCCTCTTCAGTAATTTGAAGTTGATCACTTCGCAATCAATGAGTCAATGACAGATAAAAATATCCGGAAATTCAACTATTATCCCATATATTCCTTTTATCTAGCATGGAAAATATTTATAAATACTGCGCTGTATACATATGACAGGGTTGTGGAAGTCTCTCTATATACCCAATGTTGTAGTGTTTATTACAGTTTGACTTTTATTGAATAATATATCTGAGGAAAAGAACGAGCTTTCCGCAACCCCAATCTACAATTCTGGAAGAAATTTCGCCTAGAAAATTAAAAATAAATAACAATTGGTAATATAGAGTTATTTGGAATTTTTTAAATTCATTTTTGGTTACAGTATTAAAATTTGCGAAACCAAACTCAATCATTACCGAGTGATAAGATTTTATACGCTTTTCCGAATATTTACGTCTGTAGGCAAACTACAACGTTGTCCTTTTCCTTATCGACGAGAACGAGGACAATAATGTCGAGAATCAACACCAAATTTATGAGGTGATTAAGTATACATATAAAAACGACTACCCGCAATTCGCGAGTGAGTCACGGTTAATAATTATCGCGCAGTAAAAGTTTTTCACAATTAACAACTATAAGCATTAACAACGATGGAGGGGAAAAAAGCCAATACGAAATGGATCAAAAAGAACTGGTCACAAATACAAGAAGATATTCTAATAAAGTAATAAAGAAAAAAAATCTAACGAACACGCCATATCACGTGTTCTTCACTAATGATTGAGTTTCCTCATTTTCAATCATTCTGGATTTTTTTTGTTGTTTTTTCTTTGTTCTTTTAAGTAATTTTAGCGTGATTTTAGTTTGTACACCCCCTTTCGGGCCTCGTATATCGATAAAAATAATGAACGGAGAGGTCAGCTAAACGAACCTCTTAAAATGTCACTTAGCGCGGAGAATTGAGCTTGGCTTTAAAGCGTGCGCGCGCACACGCACATGTGCGCGTCTCCACATAAAAAACTACCAACTTTTTTAAATCCAAATTATCTAAAAAATAATTAACCTAACCTTTGTGACATCGAACAGAGAAGGCAGTGATAAGTGTTTTGGACGAGATTAAGGGCTCGAACGGTGATTTTTGTCGTTAAATAGTGAGGTACTCGCTAATCTAATCTAGCCTAGAACCATTTCTAGATGTTTTATAATTTTTTTAATGTTCCGAGGTACCAAAAGTGTTACCTCATAAAAAATTATCCCATTACACCCGTGAATTATCACATACTACCTCACTTATGCCCAGTTGCCTGAGCGCGCGCGCGCGCACTACCAAAATCTAATATGGTATGTTTTAAAATGGACACACTTCACACTTACGCAACAACGATAACTGAGGATAAAAAAAAAATTCTAAACCTTGACAAAGTGTACGACCTTCATTCCTAAAATGTTTAAAATGCTACACTACACCATATGGTTGGGGGTTATAAAATTAATTTAATTATTATATAAATAAATGATGAACAATTTACATTACAAATAAGATAATAGGCCTTGTTTTCAAATTACAAAGGAAACAGTAATATACAATTGTATACAACTGCAACAGCAGGAACGAGTCGAAAAACGGGTTGCCTTTCCGCCTTTCAAATTCACTCCACCCATCGGGTATTTTATACAATCTCTGCTATTGGTTAGAAAACTAACACTCGCGTAGGCGCTCAAATTATGATTAATAATTAAATATTGGAAAATAGAGTAACGAAAATGAAGTAAATTAGTAGGTCTAAATTAAAGCAAACAAAAAAAAAAATCATATTTGGTTATTTTATGAATAATATATATATATATATATATATATATATATATATACAGCGTGTCCCAAAGAAATGTATACCCACTTTGTTCGATAATACCAGCTATGAGGATAATAAATATATTACTTTTTATATGTTTTTTAATAAAGAATTTTCTCCTGAATCTAAATATGTAATTATTTTTATTAAAAATTGAAAAATAAAAAAGTTACAGATGTTTAAATTATAATTATTATTTTCGAGACTTCATGTCGATATTTTCTAATATTTTTGCACGTATACGAGATAAGTTTGAAACCGACGGCACTGTGCAAAACTTACAAAAACAACGTTCTGGAAGACGTCGAACATCTTAGATAAAGTGTCATTTAACCATGGAATTTGTAAATTTTTTGAATTAACTAATAATTACAACATTTATGCTTCAATATCAACACTAAACATAAGTATCTCAAAACAGTCGGTTAAAATATTAGAAAATATCGCACATGAAGTCTCGAAAATAATAATTATAATTTAAACATCTGTAACTTTTTTGATCTTCAATTTTTAATAAAAATAATTACATATTTAGATTCCGGAGAAAATTATTTATTAAAAAACATATAAAAAGTAATATATTTATTATCCTCATAGCTGGTATTATCGAACAAAGTGGGTATACATTTCTTTGGGACACGCTGTATGTATATATATATATATATATATATGGTAATAGTCCTATATTAATGGACTATTACTATACATATAAAATGGAATTAATGTTTTACACTTGAACTGCAAAGGAAAAAAATTCTTCGATAATGTACAGTGCTTACAAGAAGTCTCACGCCTCTGTCTCGTCCCAAGCTAGTCTGTTAGGTATAAAATGGGCGGTCCTTATGGCAGCGGAGGTGTGTTCAGATTGGTGCACATAATTGCTCTAACCCCATCAATGACGTCCACATCTATTTTTGTGTTAATCACTCGATCTATTTATATATAGAGACATACTGTATATAGATATATATAGAGTATGCAGGGGATAACCTGTCTCAGTCCCAGCTATGGTCGTTGTCTTACAATTAACAGTCCCAAGTGCAAGTTACGTTAACACCTCCACATAAACTACCCTGGACTAAAATAACATGCATGAAGCCCTTACCCACAAACCATTTAAAAGATGTGATTTAAAATCTCTCTCTCTCTCTCTCTCTCTCTCTCTCTGATCACACCGCATCCCATCAGAGGTCTTCAGCAGGGACATCGGCAATGTATCCATATAACGTTAATAATAACCGAAACTCTGGGAAAATATACTCTCTGCCTTCCGCTCTACCCCAAATCCTTTTCTCTTAGTGACCTCTTAATACAAACTAATCTATCATATTTTGCGACTTTTTAACTCTGGTAGGATTCAATTCCATTCCTATAGTGTAAGAGATACTTAAATTCATGTGTGTATTATGCCATATGATGTGCGTAATAAATAATAATTTTTAAATAGTTGGAGCGTTCAAGGTCATCTGTAATAATCTATAGACTACCCCAAGCCCACTCTCAACACTTAGATTCTCCTAAGTCAGGCGTCTTCTTCAAGTAACATGAATGCGTAGAGATTTAAGGTGTTAGATTCCATATTACATAATTTATGTGCTAGGTTTAAGAACGCTGGCATTGAAGAATGGAAGGAAGGGACAGTAAAAGCGATAATATGTTTAATGAAGGAAGTGGAATGAGGATGGAGGTAAGCGTTGCTATGTCGAAGGAAACGAGGTTGGGTGGGGAATTACGAAGGGAGGAGAAAAGGGAGAGAGGGGGCTAAAATGAACGCGGGGATGGGTTAAGGGAGAGGAGAGAAATTCATGTGAAATGCTAAACAAACTCAAATATTTATTTTAATGCCCTAGACCTAGAAAGACAAAGAACAAAATACTTTAAACAAACAATGAATTGACAGAAACAGAAGAGTCTGGTCTTAGACGCACTGATAGGTTTAACGTATGTGGCTAGAGGCCGCCACTCAGAATTACCACTACTACCTAAGTCATAATAAGGTTATTTACTATGACAGAGTAGTCATGAGTAGTTATGGAAATAAAATATGATTATACTGTTGATGGCTGACTATATTCAGTTGGGATATAAACTATTGCTGACAATCTTTGGATCCTTGGCTTTTAAGACGAATTTTTTATGCAAATGTTCAACAAAATAGGAAATTGGCTGATTATTATTACCATTCTGAAGGGTTGGTACCCTTCAGAACCGAAATCAATTTCAGAAGAGGTGCATGGTATCCTCATTTTCTTTATCGTCCCAGCACGCTTCACATAAGCTATTTACACAAAGATGGAAAGGCCGTCTGTGCACCACGAGACGACCCAGGCAATGCGGGGAGCAATGGTGACATTGCATGAATATGGTGTGCCAATAAGAGAAATATCAAGACGACTAGACGTTCATCGAAGCACTGTGGAACGGTGGATTCATCAGTATGAAGCAGAAAACTCAATCGCTACTTTGCCGAGGTCTGGTCCTCCGCGTTCAACATTTCAAGAGGAAGATGCTGCGATTGTTAATCATGCCAGAGAGCATCCGTTTGTTCCAGCGACGCATATTTACAGAGACCTGAACCTTCGTTGCAGCGCAAATACAGTGAACAACAGACTTCAGGAGGCAGGGTATTTTTCTCGCCGTCCAGCTATAAAACCTGCATTGACGATTGAGCATAAAGAGGCGCGGATGGGATTTGCCTTGCAATACTTGCCGCAGGAGGAAGAATTCTGGAGAAAAGTTGTGTACTGTGACGAAAAAACATTTTCAACAGATAGTCATGGTTCCCTGCATTGTTGGAGGCAGCGCGGAAAACGCTATGAAGAAGGAAACGTTTTCCCGAGCAAACGTAGTGGTCACATCAATGGAAGATAACAGTCCCATTCATAGGAGTAACGTTGTGAGAGCGTGGTACGAAGATCACCCAGAGATTATTAATCTAATTCTGCCACCACGGTCTCCTGATTTGAATCCGATTGAAAACCTTTGGGCAATAATGATTAAAGAATGGGAGCAACACAATGAAAGAACATTTGAAGCACTTTTAGCTCACACGAGTAATAGTTGGGAGAGCTTACGCCGAACACCAAACATTCCCTACAATCTGGCCTCTTCTATGCCGCAACGATTGCAAGAAATTATTGATGCTGGAGGAAGGTATACGAAATACTGATGTTAAAGCTTTGACGTAAATGCGTATCGAATATATATTTATGTTAATATAGAATTTTATTATATTTTTGTTTGACATCTATAAAAGTATATATTGTGACTATGAAAGAACTTTAGGTGCTGGTTAAGTGTGCGGTCTATCTACGATTCGGCGGTCTACCTTTTAATTATAGCTTCTTATCTTGTTTACTAATTGTTTGTTTACATCCCACTGTCAATCGCCCTTGACGATTGGTTAGGTTTAGTCATGATATTTTCGTTAGTTTTAACGAAAATATCATGATTAAACCTAACCAATCGTAGGTAGACCGCACACTTAACCAGCACCCAACTTTACTTCTCCTTAGTTAGAATCTTTTCTTGCAATGTCTACGCTCGTGGAGATAATATATGCATTGTTGAAACAAACTATGAAAAGGTAATAGTTTCAGGAAAAAAATAAAAACTGGCAACATCGAGGTCATCACATGTTTATAGGAATTGTCATATGATATGCTACCAATAAACTCTTATATACTACTATATATACAGTATACTATATTACGTAATAATTACGATGAACAAATCAAATTTCTCTGATTCACGGCCCACCAGTCTTGCTTTAGCCTAATGACTTTCATAAGATGGAATAGGTTTAACATAGTTCGCTTAATAGGTTACCACTTAAAACAATGGATAAACTATCTATTAGTGAGACGACCGTGACTTCCTCGAAATGCGAGCACGTGAGAGGTTCACTGAGGAATTTGGTCATTAGATTCTTCACGTAGGATATGTATCACAAACAACAATATTGACAACAATTCCCAACAATTACTTAATATCAATAATTGCATTTGAGCAAATAATTTAGACCTGCGTCAAAATAACAGGTATCATGCCATGATTTGGGATATTTGCGGAATTAGTCGTTCTCTATAGTCTACAGCAGAGCTTTCCAAACAGTGTGTCGCGACACATTAGTGTTTTTGGATTTTGAAAATTTTGATTTTTCTATCAACAAAATCGGCTACAAGATAAACCACCTACTAAAAAATTATCTGATATTTGATAACAAAAATTAATTAATGTGTCGTGAAAATTTTTATGCTTAAATAGTGTGTCGCCAACGTGAAAAGTTTGGAAAGCTCTGGTCTACAGTATATATTGAGACGGTATAATGTAATGCCCAGCTAATATTATGATGACTAGGATGGCTCCGTAACCATCCCAACATCCCGAAACTTGCTCATTCTGCTTCTTAATCATTTGTATTTTAAACATTAAAATGTAGCAGAAGTGACCTAATAATGACGTCATTGATTGGGTTAGAGCAGTTATGTGCACCAATCCGAACACACCTCCGCTGCCATAAGGACCGCCGAATTAGTCGTTCTCTATAGTCTACAGTATATATTGAGACGGTATAATGTAATGCCCAGCTAATATTATGATGACTAGGATTGCTCCATAACCATCCCAACATCCCACAACTTGCTGATTCTGCTTCTTAATCATTCGTATTTTAAACCCTAAAATGTAGCAGAAGTGACCTACTAATGACGTCATTGATTGGGTTAGAGCAGTTATGTGCACCAATCCGAACACACCTCCGCTGCCATAAGGACCGCCCATTTTATACCTAACAGACTAACTTGGGACGAGACAGAGGCGTGAGACTTCTTGTAAGCACTGTACATGGTAGTTACGCACTGTAATCTTTCAGAAAAAAAATAAAAAAATAAAATGAAACATCAAATATTTAATAACACTTTACTCTGAAAACTTTACGATGAAATCGACTTAGTAAATCCTAAAAATCGTTCGTTTGTCTAGAGTCTAGACCTTCGGTCAGCTCGCGGAAAGACTTCCTTTAAAAATACCAAAATAAAATAAGTATGAGCGATTTCACAATTAAACGCGTGAAATTAATAAACGTCACAGACTTACAAGGAAAAATAAAAAGTGATTGCGAGGCTTTTTGTGTACTCCGTCATTTCCTGACGAGGCGTTGGAATACACTAAATACCATTTTTTACCATTTTTTTTTAAAAGAAGATGATGAAAGATTTCCTACTTTTAATGTTTTTGGTCAACGATAATAAGCTAAATAGCCTCTCGCGAGTCTTTTATGGCAAAACTGATATGATAATTGCGGTACATCAGATTAAAAGACACTTTATCCGCCAAGGCGATGCTAACTTGTGGAGTCCCAACAAAGAACTATTCTTGGCCCATTACTACATCTAATTCACGTCAACGATTTTCATCTTTCTACCACGTGAAATTGAGTACAGTACGCAGATGATACCACACTTCTTCCCATCACAACTCAGACTTTCTGATTAATTAAACGAACATGCGTAGAAAATGTGTATAAATGAACGTCTGCAAATAAACTTTTACTGAACCTGACAAAGTCATCTTGGACCTTTTCCGTTCTATGGGCACCATTGAAATGAGAAAAATTTATATTTTTTAAACTTATTTTAACTTTTTATTAATAATTAATCAGTACATTTTGAATAGGAGAAATTTAATTTATTTAATTTAACAGCTATGAACATAAATAAGAACAAAAAATACTCGTCTATTCTTCAAAAACCTAACCTGACCTAACCTGACCTAACCTCGTTGGTGCCCATAGAACGGAAAACTCCCGTAATCTTATATGATTATTACCACAAACATAATACAAACTGTCAAATAAAAATTGGGAATAATACTCTCGCAAGGGTGAATGAGGTTAAAGTACTTGGCATTAATTTAGACGAAAAACTAAATTTTGAAAGTCATGTACAGCATTATCAAATCCAAAATATAAAGATTTCTCTTCATATTTAAACTAAAAAGGACCCTTCCTCAAAATGTACTCTTTACCCTATATTATTCCTTCATCCATCCACATTTATTATATTGCATTACAGCACGGGGTAACTCAAAGAAATATATTAAACATCCTTTGGAAGTAATTCATAAAAAATGTCTGCGAACTCTCTCGAATAATGACGAAAGACAAAGTAACATTTCACCAATGTTTAAGGAGCTAAATATTTTAAAACTAATAACTTGTACAAATTCAGTGTTGCTGTCAATACGTTCAAAGCTATCAACAAAAATAGACATACATCATCCATTTAAAGAGCAATCACACCCCCATCAAATACACCATCGTTATAACACCAGACTGTCCAGGGATTTTATACACAAACCTAACCATACAACAGAAACTGCAGGCAATGCACTCTTTCAAAGGAGGAGATGTAAGAAATCCAATTCCTATGCATGTCAGGCAGGCTTCATCACTAAATGTATTTTGCAAGCCACTAAAAAAAGCACATAATTAGCTCCTACTGATGTGTATATATAAATTCACTACTGCCATTTTTATCATCGTAATCAATTTTGTAATCAACTATTTAAAATACGTTAATTTCATTAAGCACTTTTAATTTCATAATCTATTCTTTTTTATATTAAGCATCATTTATTTTGTACTAAATATACAGGGTGTCCATAAATGTTTACCCTGAAAACAGTATGCTCTCATGTTTTAATGACGAAGTTTACATCCGTTTTCTTTTTACGGGTGATCTCGTACACGCATAGAGTTTCTGTGCTGGTGTGTTTGTCTACCGCATTCGCCGCTAGGAGCGCTGTAGTAGCTGTTCAGTTAAGATGGCGTCTGTGACAGAGAAGGCACAATGTGTTGTGTGGCTTGCAGAAACAAAATCTCCTGTCAGTGTTCAGCGAAGGTTCAGAACAAAGTATGGAAAGAATCCACCTGATGTGAAGTTAATTAAGTCGTGGATGAAAAAATTCTTGGAAACTGGAAACGTGGAAAAGGGAAAGAGCAGTGGTAGACCATCAGTTTCCGATGGGACGGTGGAAACACTGAGAACACTGTTTCCGCAACTGTGTACCTGGATATGCTCACCAATTACGCCATCCCCCAGCTGCAGGACAGGCAGCCAACTGTCATCTTCCAACAAGATGGGGCACCCCCTCATTGGGCGCATGTTCGTGAAACTCTCGACGCATCATTTCCAAATCGATGGATTGGCAGGGACGGGCCAATCCCATGGCCCCCAAGATCACCAGACATTACCCCGCTGGATTTCTTTCTCTGGGTCATGTTAAAGATTTGGTTTATGCAACAGTTGTTCCAGATATCAGGACATTGCGAGAACACATTACGGATGCAATTGCAACAGTTAACCCACAAATGTTGGAAAATGTGTGGCGTGAGTGTGAATACCGTTTAGACATTTTACGTGCCACTAAGGGTGCACATGTGGAAGCTTAAGTTCATTAACTATGTATAAAAACTTTGTATGTTTATCTACTTATGATTAAAACTGTGTTTGAATACGAGTGTTTATTTAAAAGTTATAGCATGCTTTAATCAGGGTAATCATTTATGGACACCCTATACAATAAATCATTTAATTTAAAATTATGTAACATTTTCTAAACTTTGAATAAAATAAACAGTTCAGTTTCACAATTATTTGTGTCATTGTAAATTGTGAAAGTACTATATTTATTCTATCAATAAAGGTTATTCAATTTACTATTGCTATTATTATTATTAGTTGTCACCATTACTATTACTTGCCACTCACTAATTTTATGTAATAAGCTAAATGCCATTAATTTTGCCTAAGAACCCTCCATGCTTCCAAGGGTATATTCAGATGACTTGGTGAGAGTATCGTAAATATATTAATGTCATATCAAATATCTAAAAACTGTAAAACTCCGTAACTTGTATTCTTTTATGAATAAAGTTTGAATATGAATTTGAATAATGTCTTGTACAGTTAAGGAGATGGCGGAGCCATGGGGTACCCTTTGAAATGCCACTTTAGCCAACACATGCTTGGCCTAGGAGGCTGAAGTGAATTGCAAAGTTTAATCACTGTCCCTCAAATTTCAAACCAATCTTATCTCGAGAGTATGTCAATGATAGTTAATTAGTTAGGAACAGAGAAGTTCCTCTACATTTTGTTCGCCCACCCAAAGTCGAAGTTAATTATAACATCTGCGTTCCCGTTGTCGATAGCTTCTGAGAACAATACCTTTAATCGAAAATGTATGGTTCTAATTTTGCAGATTTTGAAAATTCTCATTCGTAGTCAGAATGCACATATTTTGAAAATGTAAGATATGATTTTCTTGAAATTAAGCAAATTTGTAAACAAGAATATTTAGTTCTGAAGTGCAAGTTGATCCCCAGCAAGAAATGGGGCGTTCATAAAACGTCAGTAAAACATTTATAAAGCATTTATGACGTTCACTAAACTTCTCATTTCTTGCTGGGGAGGAATCAAATTCTTTACTACACATTCTGAATTAATAACGTTTCGAGTTGTTTAAAAATCCTCCGTAACAGCAATGTCGCTACATCATCCGAACGCGGAGGACGGTTACTCCACCAAATGCTGGAACAGACCCAACGTCGCTTTAACCTCGATGATCGAACTGGAAACGGTGTTGGAATGTGACCACAACATAATTCAAGTATTCTGAAAGCTTTTTTACGATACTGTATCGTGTATTCGGGTTAGTGAACCCATCACGACGGCCTTTAGCTAGAAATACATTAAAAATAAACGTGTAAACATCAATTACGTACACACCCAGAACATAAAACAATAAAAGCAAGTCTTTTATTGATGCGTTTGCACCTAACGAAAATAATAGATCAATCATAACTTCAACGCGTGGGAATGCTCACAGCGCTTCCTTTGACAATCTTAAGGCGGACGCCAAAACGTGATGAAGTGTGTTTAGGATTTAAAATTCACGTTATTGAACCTTTTCGCGAGTCCGGCTGGCTTCTCAAAAGGAAGATTAATGAAGCCTAATACATCTTCTATATAAAGAGTAGTAGTAGTAGTACCTTATATAAGAAGGTTTGGAAATTGATTACGCCATTTTTTGAAGAATTAGTAAACCTTCAATTTTAACTCTATCGGAATTAGATTTTGTTTGATGGGATTATTTAACCTCCTTCGCAACATCTTAAAAGGTCGCATAACGGAGGGGACCTATAGTTTCATCGAGATCCGAACGACGCGACGGGTCGCTACATAGTCTGGACGCGAAGGATGGCCCCCGATCCAACTACTTTCCGTGCTAAATGCCATTCAACTTCGCTCATCGACGGAGTAGAGCGGCGTTACGTTGGTAAAATCCAATATTTTTCTCTAAAATATGGGTTCCAGTATTCTTTATGAACTTCAGAACTTTTTTTTTTCCCCCCCAAGTAGAAGGATAAAATTAATGCAATTGGAACTTAGTGAAAACTGAAGGTTTCTAAAACGGGGTGTTCAGAAAATAAGTAGCCCACTTTAATTGTATAAAATTACTGTAGTATAGTTTACCTTATAAGGAAGTGCGTTTTGGAGGTGTATTTCATTCCTGGAAGTATAAGAAAAAAAAAAAAAGGATGAGTAAAACTTCAATAAGTCAACTATCGATCCCATTTTATAGAGTACAATATTGCGTGCCTTTTATCACCGTGTAAAAGGTTTGCCGCCATAAACTTTCAAAATATTGGTAAAAGGAAAAAAAAAAAATTTCATTGTGTGCTCAGTATCGTAAAATCAAAGTCTAAAATCTTGCGAGTTCATTCAAACTTGGAAACGTTCAGACAATTGCACGATAAGACATAATTACATCCTATTTTTAAAGTTCTTTCAATAATAGACATAAATTGGGTCATTTTTCGACAAACACTACAAAAAGTATACGATAAAATTTCTTTACCAAATCAAAAATGAAGTGCAAGGTGGCCCAAGAGTATTTATTTGCTTTACCCTAATTTAACCCTTAAGATTGTGGCTTTAATGCAATAAAGCATTTCGCACCATACATACATAATGAATGTACAATTTGGGGGAAAAAATTGCCTAGAATTTTTTTAAAAAGCAAATTAAAAAAATGATTATCAGTAATTATTGTGGGGTTTTTATTGTTACCAAAATTACTAACATATGCTAAGAAAAATAATATTCCCAATTAGTAATTTTTTATGCTATTTAGAAATTTTATTTCTTGGTAAACCATTTTCCGAAACTACATAAGAGTGCCAGCTTAATCTAATTAAGTATGTTTCAAATCATTTATACTGATAATGAATTGATCACCATTTTGATTTAAATACCACGATACTCGCTTTCACAAAAAAAAATAAATCCATACAAAAAATCCATAAAAAGTGGTTATACATCGTATTCAGGTTTCAAAATAGGAAAAGCGGATTATTATAACCGATCAAGACCAGATTGTCGTTAAAATGATTTCATTATTTATGGCCTCCGTTTCTTTTAATGGCACTCATGACCTATCTCTATACATTAAAGATTATAATTTTATTCTCCTTCCCACCCTTAGATGATTGATTTCGGGTTTCATTTTAATTTTGTCGTCATTTATTATTAATATTGTACTAATAATGGCGTTTTAAAAGTACCTGAATTTATGATGTACTTAAAAACGGGTATTAACGTTGCTCGTCAAGCATTTTTAAGTCTACAGCGAGGCAGAAATAGACATTTGCCACAAAAATTGCAATAACTGTACAAAAATAATCTTAACCCTTTCGCTCAGGTGTTGCATATAAACTACGCGTCCAATTTGCAATCAGATCCGGGTGTGGTAAATAAACCAACTCCTAATATTTCCTGAACTCCGGTTGTAGTTTATAAAACTATATATATATATATATATTATATATATATATATATATCCCTCTCTTTCCACCCTCTGGGTTGAAAATTGGAGATATGTATTATAATTCGAATTCATAATTCGCTTCAAAGATATGCCCATAGTGAAACGGTTAAAAAGAAAAAAAAATTCAAGTAAATGCATGGAACGATTCCTAATTCGTAATTAATCATATTAATCTAATTCCTTAACCAAGATTTTTTTTTTTAATTTACTCTTCTTACGATATTTCTTTTGAAAAGTTCGACATTTTTGTGCTTTTCTTCCAGTTTAATAGAGTAAAAACACCGTTTTCCTATAAACAAAGTAAAGACACTGAAGTTGGGGGTTCGACTCCCTATAGTGCTAGTAATAATAAACCAGAAGTCGGTACAATGGGTCTCATTAGTTGGCCTGAGCGCTGCACCCGTTTCTGGCTCTCCTCACTTGTAAGGTATAAAAGTGGGAAAAGGTAGCGGGGAAGGTAGTTGAGTACTGGATAAAGTTTAAGAGTAGCTAGGTTTCCCAGAAAGGTTCACACACACACACACACACACACACCAGTGATGTAGTCGAGACCACCAAGTCCGAGACTGAGACCTGATCCTGTGAGACCAAGATCGAGACCGAGATCAAAGATTCGAGATCGAGATCTACCTTCCGAGATCGAGACCCTTAAAATGCGAGACCGAGATCGAGACCAAGCTCATGCCCTTTCAATTTGTTTTACACTTTTACACTACTATGGAAATGTGAAGGGTTGTCGAGTTATTCTATGCTTTATTGAATTTTATCGGTACTGTTTTTCTTTATGTTGTATTTCTTGCATTATTTTTGTGTGAAGCATTTTATTTTTCAAATACATATTGGATGGGAGGATAATCGTTTTTATCACACCAGAGGTTGACACGCCGTTTGGCAACACTAAGTGGCCTTATAATATATACTTATATATAATATATATATAATTCTCTATTTAGTGTTTCCATTTTCAATAAAATTAATCTGACGGGGGCGGTAGGGGGGGCAAATTTTTTTGTAGCGCTAACCTAAGAAAATCCGACCCACACCCCCGCAAGACAAACGTGGCAACTCAAAACAGGGTGACTGATTAGTGAATACCTTGAGTCCCTTACTTTTACAAACTTTCATAAACATTCTGAATTGTATTTTTCATTACAGTCTCGAGAGGTCTCGAAAGGTCTCGAAAGGTCTCGGGGAGAAAAACCGAGACCGCGTCTGTCGAGACCGAGATCGAGATCTAAATAGCGGAGACCGAGATCGAGATCTGCAAATTGGGTCTCGAGATCGGTCTCGAGACCTACATCACTGACACACACACACATATATATATATATATATATATATATATATATAGAGAGAGAGAGAGAGAGAGAGAGAGAGAGAGAGAGAGAGAACCACAAAAACGGCCCCAAGAAAATTTTGCACAAAAAGAGAAACTATATTTGTGTCTCACCTACAGTATATACACCTTTCAAAGGTTCCGTGCGATGATTCCTCGTTTCACAAAGGTCAAGCTTGTCGCCCCTCCTCTCGAGTTGGCCTGGTGAAGTAGTGAGTTGGTTTCTTGTACTCTCCACCTCACATAGTCAGGTACACCCGGCTCATCGGGGATTGTTCTGAGCCAGGCGTCTAATCTTCTTTTGAAGAGGTCTACTGCAACACTATTCGTGTTCCTTAGGTCTTTGGGCAGCTGATTGAACAGTCTTGGTCCTCTCGCAACAAAACTATTTTCTTTCAGGGTTGAGGAATGAGGATGTTCCCTGTCTAGCCTTTAATTTGTGAACACGACACAGTCTTCCTTTTCTACTTTCCACTGTTGTTTGGGGAGTTACAGGGTTCAGAGTAAGATTAGGGACTAGTTTCTCCATTATTTTCCAAGTGTAAATAATGGTGTATCTCTCTCTTCTCCTTTCCAGTGAATATAGGTTTAGTTCGCGTAACCTTTCCCAGTAATTTAGTTCTTTGCACCCATTGATCTTGACTGTGAAGCTTCTCTGAATCCCTTCCAGCTGTCTAATGTCTTCTTTCTTATATGGGCATGTTAGAACCGAGCAGTATTCCAATTTGGGTATGATCAGTGTTTTCAGTAGAGGAATCATTATATTCCTATCCCTTCGTTTAAAGGTTCTCTTTGCTCTGTTTACTGCTATCTTATTTTGTGTTTCAAATTTCGCATCATCAGTCATTACAACCTCTAAATCTTTTACTCTAGAATTTCTCTGAATTTCCTGTCCATTTGGGGTATAATATTCCATGGATTTTGGGTCCTCTCTTTTTCCGTACCTTAGCTGAAATTTCTCAGTGTTCAACTTCATATTGTTGTCTTCCGTCCACTTATAGATTCTGTTCATGTCGGTTTGTAGAGATCCTATATCTTCTGGGTTTCTTATTTTTCTACTGATCTTTGTGTCATCGGCAAAGGATGTTACTGCGCTGTCTCTGCAACGTCTTCATCTACTGAATGTCAGTTAGCATGATTATGAAGAGCAGTGGAGCTAATACTGTTCCTTATGGTACTGAGCTGAGAACCTCTGATTCTGATGAAGATACTCTTTGTACTGTAACGACTTGCGCCGCTCACTAAAGAAATTATATATCCATTTCCCTACTTTACCTGTTATCCCCATATATTTCAGTTTATGTATTATGATTCCATGGTCACACTTGTCGAACGCTTTGACAAAGTCTGTGTATAGTACATCATAGTTTTCACTACTTTTAAGTGCATCAATAATGTTGTTGTAGTGTTCCATTAGTTGTGATAGGCATGATCTGCCTGACCGAAACCCATGTTGGTTATCATCGAATTTTTTCTGTTTCCAAAAAATCATAGATTTTTTCTCTAACTATTCTTTCAAATATTTTAGTGAGACGAGATGTAAGTGACACTGGCCTATAGTTTTTGGTCTCGGATCGATCTCCTCCTTTATATACTGGGACTATGTTCGCGCACTTCAGGATGCCCGATATTTCTCCCGTGTCCAGTGATCGTCTCCATATCCAATATAGGGGCTCAGCGATTGCATTCTTGCAGTTTTTGATCAGTGTGGCATTCCATTTATCCGGTCCTGCCGCTGAGTGTGCTTTTAGTTTCCCTATAGCTTGTGTAATATTATCTGTCGTAAAGTCGAAGTCCATTATACTTTCCCCTTGTAGTTCTTCAAAGAACGTGTTTCTACCGCGTATCAGTTTGCCAGTTTTTGGGATACTGAATGATGATTCATACCGAGCTCTTAATATTTCAGATACTTCTGTTAGATCATCAGAGAAAGCATTGTTCTCGTTTTTCAGAGGTCCGATAGTAGCATGGTTTTTCGACTTCCTTTTTGCAAAATTATAGAAGTACTTTGAGTTAACCTTTATCGCTTCTACAGCGGCGGCGTCGTCTTTTTCTGTATGCTTCTCAATTAGTTTCTGTATGACGTCATCGATACCCTGCAGTTTATCATTCAATATTTTTCTGATGTTATCTTTATACTTGCTTAATTTTGCAGTCACTCTTTTTTTCTTTCGGAACAATGACCTCTTTTGTCTCTTGAACCTATTGTACTTCTCTTTCCTCTTTGTTGTATTTTTGGGACACGTCTTTTCACAATTTCCAGCGTCTTCTACTCTAAAGTCATTAGCATCTCTTCCGTTGTCTTGGTCCCGAAAATGGTTTTCCAATCTATTACTTCCATGCTGGATGCAACATTTTCCCAGTTTATAGCTTTGGAGTGAAAATTAAAAATTTCGAATTTTCTTCTTTCTGTTGTTCGTGTTCTTTCCTTTCCTGTTGCTTTTATATTGGTTATTATTTCAATAATGTTATGGTCCGATATTATAGTTGGGGATATTTCTACATTATCAATTAGGTTGGTTGTTGGTGAATACCAAATCTAGGCAGTTGTTTTTTCTTGTGTTTTGTTATTTCTTGCGTTAACAAATTCATCAGCTGGAGCTAGCAGCATTTTTACGTGCTCCTAGTCTTCCCGTGTGCCCACCTTGTCCTGGTGTATACATATATTTTTTCCTATCCTTTCACATTTCATGAATGGGAAATTAAAATCACCACAGAGAAAAATATTTGGGGTTGGAGAGTGTAGCTCTCTTACCTCTGTAATGGAATCTGAAAATTTTGAGGTTGGCGTGTTTGGGTGTCTGTACATTACAATTAGTACCATATTTAATTTTTTAACTTTTGCTGCTACACATTCTACGTAGCTGTTTGAGGTACTTATAGTCATTTCTGCCATATGCCTTTCGCATGTGTAAATAGCACATCCTGCTTTACATCTCGCTGTTCTGTCGGCTCGGAGTATGTTATAAACTTATAGTTGTCAATTTTTATTTCTTTTTTGTCAACATCGAACTCACAGTTTTCACAGTTTGCCTGGCAGTCCTTTAGATAAGTTTCCGTGAGGCATGCGAAGTCTGATCCGGCTTCTTGCACGAGTCCTTTCAGGTATAAAACTTTCTTTGGGGAATGATTTGATTTAAGGCCCTGAATGTTGGCTACGATTATTATTTTTATTTTTTCTCTGTCGTTTTCGTATACAAGTGGTTCCGATTCGTTTTCCAATGGTGGTGCCGGTTTCGTTGCCTTGTGGTCGTCCGAGAATTTGCCTCTTTTTATCTCTGTCGGTACCTGTTGTCCCGATAACACATGAAGTGTCTTTGTGCGTGCCTTCTGTCCTGCTCTCGGATTTCTATATTTGTCAGCTGACTTTGTATTTGCTGGATAGTATTTAGCAGCTGAATTGTGTTGGCTACGTCTAAAAAATTGGTACCCTTCTTTGATGTTCGTTTTTCCTGTTCACCCGTTGCGTTCTTTTGAGGGTGGTGGTGGTGGTGGTGGTGGTGGTGGTAACGGCATTTTTGTCCGCATTTGTACCTCCCATATCTTGCATAGGTGTTGCAGACATTAAGATGGAACTTGCACTTTTCAAATTTGCAATATCCACTGTAATGTGTTCCAATAATGTGGGATGTGCATAGATGCATTGCCCATCCCGATATCTACAGTTCCCTTTTGCTTTCTACGCTTCTACTACTTGTTTTCTTATTATTTTCAATGTTCTTAATTCTGTGTGTACATGCGTTCTCTGTCGTTTTCGTATACAAGTGGTTCCGATTCGTTTTCCAATGGTGGTGCCGGTTTCGTTGCCTTGTGGTCGTCCGAGAATTTGCCTCTTTTTATCTCTGTCGGTACCTGTTGTCCCGATAACACATGAAGTGTCTTTGTGCGTGCCTTCTGTCCTGCTCTCGGATTTCTATATTTGTCAGCTGACTTTGTATTTGCTGGATAGTATTTAGCAGCTGAATTGTGTTGGCTACGTCTAAAAAATTGGTACCCTTCTTTGATGTTCGTTTTTCCTGTTCACCCGTTGCGTTCTTTTGAGGGTGTGGTGGTGTGGTGGTGGTGGTAACGGCATTTTGTCCGCATTTGTACCTCCCATATCTTGCATAGGTGTTGCAGACATTAAGATGGAACTTGGGCTTTTCAAATTTGCAATATCCACTGTAATGTGTTCCAATAATGTGGGATGTGCATAGATGCATTGCCCATCCCGATATCTACAGTTCCCTTTTGCTTTCTACGCTTCTACTACTTGTTTTCTTATTATTTTCAATGTTCTTAATTCTGTGTGTACATGCGTTACACAGAAATTTGATTCCCACGATCTGTTTTGCGTTCGAGACAAGAGATATTTTCCTATCATCCCAATTCATGCAGATAAAGTCGGGCAGTTTTTAACAGAAATCACATCTTATTGCTGCATTTTCAGTTGTTTCCAGATTACACAAATTGCAGATTAAGTGAGAATTTGGACCCATGGTCATGCTATTCATTTATTAGCGTAAAAATAAACACACCCATAAAATTTTTTTTCTTTCTCTCTCTCCTTTCCTTTCGATGGTCACGAGGGTTTTCTGACCTTTTTCCTGCCATGTTTCAAAATTTCTCGAATGCCAACCGTGTTACGGTTTAAATATATACGTTAAACTAGTGATAATTTATGTAAACTGTATTGCACTTTCTTAATTTTACCGAATTTCACTTAATAGGTTATATGCACGGATTCACTGATACTTTATACACTTTCAGATGTGAACAGAATAAACCGCCGAGTAGTTTATTCCCTTCTTATTTGGGTGTTAATACAGAGAGAGACATCACGTCCATTCCCCACAAGGTCCAAGTAAACAATATATCTATCTATATCTATATACAATACAGGATGTAACAAAAGTCTGTTCTCATAGTGAAATAAGATATAACAGAATCAAACGAGAAAATAGTTTTAACTATACATTACAAACAATACAATCAACTTGCCAATTAATCCAGTACAGGCTCAAATTGCATTCCATGTAGCCGTTCACACATTTTACTCTTTTTTCTCGCTCAATTCTGTTATATCTTATTTTCCAATGAGAACGGACTTTTGTTACACCCAATATTAATTTATTAATGATCTTTTAAATTCGCACTTCTTGTCCTATTCACTCCTATGCCCATGATTCCACTCTTCACTTCTCCACCCGCTTCCCAAAGCGTCCCTCACCGCAGTCGCTTCAAGATTCGCGTAGGACGGCTATGGGACACCTGACCTCTGATCTTTCTGCTATATCTGACTGGGGCAGGAAAAATTTTGTGTCTCTCAATGCCTCAAAAACTCAGTTCCTCCATCTGTCTACTCGTCACAACCTTCCACACGACTATCCCCTTACCTTCAACAACACAAATTCAATCCTTCCTCTTCTCTTAACATTCTTGGCGTTTCCTCTTCTCGTGATCTTTCCTAGAAAGATCACTTATACTCTCTTTCTAAAACATCTTCTAAGAAGTTAGGTGTGCTGTACCGCCTCCGCGGTTTCTTTACCCACATTCAGTTGGTGTCTCTGTACAGGGGTCTTGTTCGCCCCTGTATCGAGTATGCTTCTCATGTGTGGGGTGGTTCAACCCACACAGCCGTACTTGACCGGGTGGAATCAAAGACTTTTCGTCTCGTCAATTCCCCGCCTCTTACTGATTGTCTCCAATCTCTCTTCGCCACAATGTTGCCTCACTCTCTCTACTATCGCTATCATAACGGACATTGCTCTTCTGAACTCTAACTGCATGCCTCGTCCTTTAAGGAGAGCACGCAGTACCAGACTTTCTACACTTTCCCATTCCTTTTCTGTCCAACTATCTAATGCAATGGTTAATCGGTATTTTCAGTCTTTCATCTACCCAACCGGTCAACTCTGGAACAATCTTAATCCATCTTTCAAACGCAGACTGCCTAGGCATCTCGAAAACCCCGGACCTTGATTTGGCTCTTCTTCTCTGGGAGGGGAACTTTTGCGGGTGTTTGCCCCTGGCCCCCTCCTTCCTGCATAAATATATATACAAGGAGATTGTAGACACCAACCGACCAGGGAAATACTCTTGGGTTGGGGGTAGACGTTAGGTAGGAGAAAGGGAGTGCTGGAACTCCCGTTTCTCCTGTCGTGTCTTCCTTAATTGATCGTTTTCAGCGTCTCATCTAATCTGTGAGCAGTCCAGCATGCTCTCTAACGCATTTCTCCCTCTATTCTTCACTACATATACATACATCCATCCCACACATTACACAATCTTTTCAAAATTTAAAAAAAAAATTAATATTCGTACTTTCGTTCTTCTTCTTTCTATAGAGTAGCGTTTTTGCGAACGTTCGCCTTTGGCATCTTCTTCCTGCATAAATATATATAGTATAAACTGGTAACTATACTAATTTTATCTCAATCTTATTATACACTTTTTTCGCCTCAATAATCATCCAGTGGCGTTTATTCTCTACGTTGGCAAATTACAAGAATTATCGAAAATAAATTGATGTTAAAAATGTATCGGGATTTAACGGCATAAAAAGGCGAGAAACTTTTTAAGTACAAAAAAGAAAAAAAAGAAAATTCAAGTTCTGTGGATTTGGCTGGTGAAATGGATCACATTACCAGAGTAATCGATTCCAGTATCGGATTACTACATAATTTACCGGGTTTGATGTTGCGTTGACTTTATAAAAGGACATGTACGGTTTATGCAGGATTTATACTCTTATATGGTTACTTCGTAAAGCGCATGGCTTAAACGTGGGTGAATATGTAATGTGAATACTAACGTGGGTGAATAGGCTAATATATAATGTTCATTCAAAGGTATTTATGCTACAGTCAATGTCTAAAATCAGGTAATTTGTAAATTGACTGAAATTTTAGGCAATGTGTCAAATTGTGATATACACAAAACCTAACCTAACCTTCCTGGTAATGCTGCATATGCATGCCCACTGCTATTTCCCAATATGCTGCCTAAAAATTCATTAGGTTAGGTTGTGTGTGCATCACAATTTGACACATTGCCTAAAATTTCAGTCAATTTACAAACTGCCTGATTTTAGACATTGACTGTAACATTTATACTTATTTACGGAAACTTATTAGTTTGCCAGATACTTTGAAAGCATTAGTTTTGAGTTTTGTCCATCCTTGTCTCAAACCACCACTACATTTAAATGGGTACTGAACATGGTCTGACTGGTTTATATTTTTGTAAAGTTCATGAAAGATGCAACAAAGATTTTAACATTTTAAATCCGCGTAGGTAACTGTAAACTCTACAAAATTTATGCATATTATAAAGTTTAATCCGTCCTCAATTGTCGAAGGAAAGAAAAACAAAGGGATAATTTACTGGGGGAGCTTTGCATAATCCGATGTGAAACAGGACAAACTCGGAGAACGATGACTGAAAACTCTCTCAGCATTCGAAGCCCCCAAAACTGTTTAATATCCTAATGAAGGAAGTGCGAAATCTATAAAATATTCATTTCGTAATACTGAAGAATCCACCTGATAAATTCCCATGTCTCTGCCCATGCGTGGCAGTTACAGGGACACAGTAGAAAATAACTCTCAGAGGAAGAGAACGATAAAGGGTCGATCTCGGACAAATATTGAACATTCTTATCAATTATTCGAAATTAAATAACTACATAGTAATAATAGTAAATTATCGATTGCAGTGAATGAAATGTATATTGATTACAATGTACAATGGCTTATATATTAAATATAGCGCTTAATTTATTATTTATTATTCAATTTACTCGTATTATTATATTGTTATGGCTTTAGGGCCACCAGTGATTGGTTTAAAAGTTATTTGTTCAAAAGGTATCAATTTTTATCAGTAAAACAGGTCTGCTCAATTAAAATTATTGTTAAACATGGTTTACCAAGGGCTTCAGTCATAGGTCTACTATTCTTTTTATTATATATAAATGACCTTCCACGCATTACTGATATACTTAATTTCATAATGTTTGCAGATGATACAAATGCGTTCTGTTCTTGCAAAGATGCGAATTCATCTAAGGACATATTTAAAACAATATCAAATTAATGAAATGACTGACCTCCGATAAGCTATTTCTAAATACCAGTAGAACAAATTTGACGATACTGTATCTACTAATAAACGAAATGTACAGTATATCTTCATGAACTGTTAACATGAAATGTAACAAAATTTCTTGGTAATGCTAGACAAGAATTTGCAGTGGAATGACTATGTAAATTGGAGCTATTGAAGAATAGGGACACCAGCCTTCTTTAGTTAGCTTTATAAGGCTAACTAACGAAAATATCATGACCTAACCTAACCAATCGTCAAGGGCGTACAGTTAACCTAACGATTGGTTAGGTTAGGTAGTGATATTTTCGTTAGTTAGCCTTATAAGCATAACTAAAGAAGGCTGGGGTCCCTATTCTTCAATAGCTCCTGTAAATTATATCTCAAAGATGATTAAGGAGCGTTGCTATAATGTTTAAACTTAAACATGTAGTACGTAAACAGGTTTTATTAACTATCATATACTCGTTCTTCCTTGTATGGTAAATCATGGTTTTCAGCATAAATGACAAGGCAATAATGGAACAATATTTCACCGAGAAAGGATGGGCCAGTGAAAAAATTGTGAAATAATTTCCTGAAAGAAATTGGAATAAAAGCTCAGTGAATAGATAGATTGATAAAGAAAATTCGAGAAACAGGATCGACTAAAAGGAAAGGTGGAAGTGGTAGACCAAAAGGTGTTTCTACTCAAGAAAATCTAGCCTATGAACAATATGTTAGTTCTTCCCAGGAAGATCGACTGGGACTCGCTTGTCTCAGAGAAAAATCGCAAAAAACAGCAAAAATTAGGGATTAGCCGTGGTTTCATTCAATTAATGCAGAGAACTCTAAACATTAAGGCATTCAAAAGAATCTGTCTCTCAAGGCCTGATAGTAATGTCATACAAAAAAGAAAGACCCGTTACAGAAAGTTGAGACAATTTTTCAGTTAATGTTAAAAAAAAAAAATTTCAGTGACGAAAAGGACTTCACCATTGAAATTGCGCGAAACCGGCAAAATAATGTTTATGGTACTCAGAAAAAAAGATATTCCTGCGTCAAGACTGTACCACCAAACATCTCTTTTTTCAAAGAAAGCTATGGTTTTAGCTGGAGTGTCTTGAATGGAAAGACTGATACTCATTTCATTGACACCAACACTACAAAAGTGAACTCCGAAACCTATGTCAAATTCTTGGACCAAAATCTCTTGCCGGATTGCCGCCGTCCGGTCTGTATCCTGATAGACTTCATATTCCAGCAAGACGGAACTACTACCCATAAAACAAGCCTAACACGGAACTATCTGCAATAGAATGTTACTTACTAGTAGTATGGGCGCAAAAGGAGTGTGCAATGCAATTGCAATGTTGAGCAATGCTGCAAAGGAAATTGTGCACAAGGTTATGCAACAAGGGGACGGGGTGTTGCAAGATGTTATGCAACAATGGGGGAATGTTGCAAGATCAACAAGGGGTTATGCAACGAGGCGGAGTTATCCCCCAAGTTCCAATGTCTCCCGCTGGGGGAGAAGTTGGGACGGCCTCACCCCCCAAAGGGTTATACCTAACTTGAGAGAGAGAGAGAGAATGTTCATTTTGCTGCTGCCAAGCGCATATTGAGAGTTCATCCGAGCTCCCGCTGTCTTACAAGATCCTAATCAGCCAGTTGGCTTAACTGGCTGAGTTGCCAGATTGCGCTATTTATTTAATTAAAGCATATATTCTGGCTCTCCGCCAGTTGACTTAGAAGGCCTAACCAGCCATTTGGTACAATTAAACAATAACAACATTTATATATACAACCAAAAGAATGAAATAAAATACCATCACATCACTGTTTATTTAGGCAAATTATTGGATCCAATTTCACGAAATATATTGAAAATAAATATACATTCCTATACAAGCGAAGGAATATATGCAATCAAAAATAATAATAGCATAAGAATTACGAACGTGTGTGTGTGTGTATATATATATATATGTATATATACAGTAGGGTGGTCCAAAAAAACAAAAGAACAAATTTCCTTTCTCCACAAGGGTATTTTTATTCCTTTATACATAACTGAAAATCACACAAATATTTTCCCCAAGAAACAGTATTTAGGGGTCGCCCCATGTGGAATCCATAAATCAGGGGTCTCACGCAGCAGAAAACAGTTATGCACTTGAAAAACTATGACATTAGAGCCGCCTTTGATGGAGTGGGGAGCTTCTTTCGGTGGTTTGCCACCAGTCGAAGAAGGAACTGTTTCTGCTCTTCGTCCTTCGTCAGCGTGTTGTTGTATTTTCGGATCAGGCTGATACCCCGTTCCGCTGTGTCGTTTACTACTTCCATCCGAGAGGACCGATCCCAAAGTTCGTTGAAAAAAGGATCGTCCGTCCACTGTCCGGGGGGTTTCTCCAGAAAGGATTGAGATTTCGCTTTTCCTCCTTCCATCAAAACATCAAAGAAGGAACTGGTCCTTTTAGTCACAAGGTCCTCCAACTTCATGTCTTCCACTTCATCCTTGATCTCTAGACGTCGAGGAGGGCCGGGTAACAGCGGACGCTGTAGGTTCCGGAGCATCCTTTCCTTTGTCGCCGTGGTCACTCGTTCGTCGAAAAAGGCTATGGCAACCAGGTGTTCGGAGAGAAACCAAAGATGCCTGGAAAAGGCCGCGGACGCTTTACTGGCCACAGTCTGATTTGGGTAAGTCTTGAGCAGAGACAGAAGTTCGATGTCGTTGTAGGGGGCTCGAATTCCAAGGGACGCTTCGTTCCATTGTCTGATGTAAACGAGACTCCCAAACAGAGCGAAGTCGGTTATGTTCCTGGCTTCTCGTGGTGTCAGCTTGAATTGAGCTTGGAAAAGGAATATCTTCAACACATAAATTCCTTTCCCCATCCAACGAGCGTGGTGTGTTGGGCCGGGAGCTCGAAATAACTCGTTCCCACTTCCTCCGCCAAGGAACAAGAGAGATAAGCGCAAGAATTCTTGATAATTGTCCCTTGGTTGCTGCGCTTCGAGTGCATGTGGCAAATAATCCAGCATCTCTCTCCGCAATCTGCTCAATACCGGATCCTGGAAGAGTTTCGGTTGCTGCAACACACGCATCTTGATTTATCGATGGCCATTGTTTCTGAAATCGCTTGAAGAGTCCGGATTCTGGACCTCCAGATGGACCGAAGATACAGGAGAAGACGTCGGACAGCATGATTTCCATGACATGGTGACGGCAAGCAATCCAGACCAGTTCGGTTCCAAGAGCTTCTTCGATTCTGATGCAAGCTCCTTTGTGAAGCCCTGTGTTGCTGGCTGTCGTATCAAATACGAGTCCTTTGATTTGAGACCCGAGATTCCATTTCTCAATTGCTTCAACACAAACATTCGCCTGAGACTTCCCAGTACCTTTGTCCATCTTCGGAATTCCCAAAAGCTTCTCGTGGCCGTTTCCAGTGACAAGAACAGCAATTCTATCAACGCTTGCCTTGGATCCGTCGATATCTGGCAATAGTTTGCCATCCCAGTGTAAAAGAAGAGGTCCCTCCAATGAAGATTCCTGGTCTTCTGCTGCTGCCGTTTCCTGTCTTCCTTGTCTTCTAGACCGCCTGATTGAACTTCGGGAGAGTGTGAGCTCTGAAAGATTATGTCCAAGCGCCTTAGCAACGGCTCCAGCCACAAACACAGCTCCGCGATCTGGAAGATTGACGCGATCCAAGGCGCCGACGACTTCGGGCGAGTTGAAGATATTCTTAAGTTTCTTTGGCGTTGGGGAAGCAGCAGCTGCCGCAGATGTTAACGCAGAAGGTCTATATTCGTCTTCGCTTTCAGATTCCCGAGATGATGATGTGGAAGAAAGTTCTGCTGTTGCCCCGTCCTGGATTTGGTTTCTCTTCCTTCGTATCTCGCTTTTGCCATCCTTTCTTTCTTCTCGTTGTCTCTTTCTGCTTTCTTTTGCAGGCGTATTTTGGTCAGCCCCACTCATGCTACAAGAAAAGACGTCTTCCCTTTGCTTCCGAAGGAATTCCCGGTCTTCCTCGTTCTTGATTACCGACATTGCATCTTTTGTAGGTATATCAAACAGCTCTTCCAGATCACCTTTGAACACTTCCTCGTTCATTCTGTCACTTTCTCTTTGTCGAGTTCGGTGCTTCTTGAGGGCTAGATACTTCTCGTACAGCTTTGACAGTTTCCGGACACTCTATCCGTTGGGAAGGAATTCTGGCGCGCTGCCATACAGCGACAACTGCTTCACAGGCCAACTTGTAACTCGTGGGCAGGGTTCTTCCTTCGTCCAGGTGGTTGTACTGGGCCAGTCGGAGCACGTCCAGTACACGGGGTAGTCTTGCTGTCGATAACTGAGAGTTCGGCCTCCCAAGGAGCCAGTTTTCAGGCGCAGATCTCCTACTAGACGACGTCATAATGACTTCTAAAAAGAAAAAAACAAAATGTTTAGTATGGGGCAACCCCTAAATATCCACCAATCAAGCTCAAATTCCACACACAAGTAAGTCGACCCTAGTGGACAAAAACAAAGCATGTGGAGAAACGATTCGACCAACATAGTTTTTTACTATAATATTTTGGACCACCTTAATATACAGGGTGTCCGAGAATTATCTGTACAAGTTTTGGCTGTTATTAAAAGTCAACCATGAAGTGTAGAAATTCCAGTGTTGTCCCATTTTACAGAGAATCTCATTAAGTTTTTTATGATACCAAGTTTTGACAAGTTTTTTAGAAATTCCAGTGTCCGAAAATTATCTGTACAATTTCATCTTTTAATAAAATTCTTGATAACACACGTAAAATTCTTAAACAAGATTATTTAGAATCTGTATTTTCAAAGGTTTCTTTTATTAAAGTAACGTTGTTACAAACATTCGATGTGTGCACCATCAGTGATTCGCAAAACATCCAATCGATAATCCAAATGTTGCCATGTACGCTGCAGCATATCCACATCAATTCGCTCAATAGCAGCTGTGATTCTTGCTATTAAATCATCAATGTCTGTCACCCGCGTACAAAAAAGAAAAAACTTGTCAAAACTTATCAGAAAAAACTTAATGAGTTTCTCTGTAAAATGGGACAACACTGGAATTTCTACACTTCATGGTTGACTTTTAATAACAGCCAAAAATTGTACAGATAATTCTCGGACACCCGGTATATATATATATATATATATATAAAAAAAATATATACAAACCCGGACCTATCCAAATTGTTCATTCTAATGAAGGCCAAACTTTTCACCCCACCCTAGACCTACAGTTTAACGGAGAATCTGGACCTACCCGAATTGTTCATTCTGACGAAGGTCAAACTTTTCACCCCACCCTAGACCTACAGTTAACGGAGAATCTGGACCTACCCGAATAAATCCCCTCTTATTACACACACACACACACACACACACACATATGTATATAATCAGATGCATGCAAAGACCCAATAGCAAAATATACACGAGCACAATTTGAATTCAGCCAGTTGGCCTGGCCTAATCCACCAAGACAGTTTAACGGGGAGTCTGGACCTACCCTACTTGTTCATTCTAACGAAGGTCAAACTTTTCACCCCATCCTAGACCTACAGTTTAACGGAGAATCCGGTCCTACCCGAATTGTTCATTCTGACGGTCAATCTTTTCACCCCACCCTAGACCTACGGTTTAACGGGGAATCCAGCACCCAGCATTTTCTCATACAGCTCTTATACAAAATGCCTTCAAAACATTTTTTCCCCAAGACAAAAATACCCGAAATGCTCATTCCGTCGAAGGTCAAGCTTTTCACCCGGTCTTAGACCTACAGTTTAACGGGGAATACTACTATAATAGATTGAGTTGGCCTGGTGAAGTAGTGAGATGGAGTAAAAATAGTCAACTCACTACTTCACCGGGCCAACTAGATCTATTGTAGTAGTATTCCCCGTTAAACTTTAGGTCTAGGACGGGGTGGAAAGCTTGACCTTCGACGGAATGAGCATTTCGGGTATTTTTTGTCTTTCTTGGAAAAAGAAATGTTTTGAAGGCATTTTGCATAAGAGATGAATGAGAAAATGCTGGGTGCTGGATTTCCAGTTAAACCGTAGGTCTAGGGCGGGGTGAAAAGTTTGATCTTCGTCAGAATAAACAATTCGGGTAGGTCCAGACTCTCCATTAAACTGTATGTCTTGGTGGATTAAGCTAACTGGCTGAATTCGAATTGTGCTGGTATATATTTTGCTATTGGGTCTTTGCATGCATCTGATTTATATATATATATTATATAATATATAATATATGTGTGTGTGTGTGTGTGTGTGTGTGTGTAATAATAGGGAATTTATTCGGGTAGGTCCAGATTCTCCGTTAACTGTAGGTCTAGGGTGGGGTGAAAAGTTTGACCTTCGTAAGAATGAACAATTCTGGTAGGGCCGGATTCTCCGTTAAACTGTAGGCCTAAGGTGGAATGAAAAGCTTGACCTTCGACGGAATGAACAAATCGGGTATTTTTTGAGAAAATGTTAGGGATGCTGGATTCCCCGTTAAGCTGTAGGTCTAAGGCGGGTGAAAAGTTCGATCTTCGTCAGAATGAACAATTCGGGTAGGTCCAGATTCTCCATTAAACTGTAGGTCTAGGGTGGGGTGAAACGTTTGGCCTTCGTTAGAATGAACAATTTGGATAGGTCCGGGTTTGTATATTATTATTTTTTTATTATATATATACACACTCCTCTTTCGTAATTCTTATGCTATTATTATTTTTGATTGCATATATTCTTTCGCTTGTATAGGAATGTATATTTATTTTCAATATATTTTGTGAAATTGGATCCAGTAATTTGTCTAAATAAACAGTGATGTGATGATGTTTTATTTAATTCTTTTGGATGTGTATATATAAACGTTATTATTATTTAATTATACCAAATGGCTGGTTAGGCCTTGTAAGTCAACTGGCGGTTTAAGCCAGCTGACGGGACAAACGCACACAAATGCACGTACACCTCCGACTAGGATTATGTCAATCCAATAATTCGTCTAAATAAAGTGATGTGATGGTGTTTTATTTAATTCTTTTGGATGTATATATAAACGTTATTATTATTTAGTTATACCAAATGGCTGGTTAGGCTTTTAAGTCAACTGGCGGGTTAAGCCCGCTGACAGATTATGCCAACTGGCGGAGAGCCAGAATATATGTTTTAATTAAATAAAGAGCGCAATCTGGCAACTCAGCCAGTTAAGCCAACTGGCTGATTAGGATCTTATAAGATAGCGGGAGCTCGGATGAACTCTCAATATGCGCTTGGCAGCAGCCAAGCGACCACCACCACCATTTAGGATTTACATAAATATCGACGGTGGTATCGTCAGTTGGATCGCCAAATTCGCTGATGACACCAAGCTTCGGGCCAATGTTGGGACGCCCGAAGCGATCGAGCAACTGCGTGCGGACCTAGGTAGGATAGGAGAGTGGTCCGAAAAACGGCAAATGCCGCTTAACTTGGGGAAGTGCAAAGTGATGCACATTGGCTACGCCAATCCCAAGTCGGACTACTCGATGTTGGGGAGTAATATCGAAGCGACTGATTTGGAAAAGGACTTGGGTGTGCTAATTAGCAGCGACCTTAAGTTTACAAAACAGTGCGTAGAGGTGGAAAAGAAAGCCCAGAAGCTGTTGGGTTATATCAGGAGGCAATTTCAGTTTCGGAACAAGGAGATTGTGCTCTCTCTGTACAATTCCCTGGTTCGGCCGCACCTGCAGTATGCTGTCCAGTTCTGGTCGCCCACCCTCAGGAAAGATATTGAGAGGCTGGAGCGAGTGCAGGCGAGGGCCACAAAGTTAATCCCTTCCGTTAAGCATATGGGCTACAATCGACGCTTACGCGCCCTGAATTTGTTTTTGCTGGAAACTCGGAGGCTGCGCGGTCAACTCATCGAGGTTTTCAAGTTCTTACGCGGGTTCAACGATGTCGATTTTAGAAGCATGTTTAATTTAAATGATAACCCAACTCGCAACAATGGTTGGAAGTTAGATTTGAAACGGTTTAGGACTAGTGTGTGTGGGAATTATTTTATCTACAAGATCCGTGACACGTGGAACAGGTTACCTTCAGAAATTGTGAACAGTTCCTCTGTGGATCACTTCAAGAAAAGGTTAGACAAAATCTTGCACACTATTTGAGGGTGTAGAAAATTTTCCGTGGCACCCGTTGCTATTGGTACCTCCTCGGTATGGGCCGCAAGGCCTTTTGAGGTACTTTTCCTTGTAACTCCTTGTAACTCACTCTCTCGTTGGGTATACCCCTTTGGCGGGGGGTGAGGCCGTCCCACCTTCTCCCCAGCGGGAGTTCATTGCAACTTGGGGGATAACTCCACCTCCAAGTTGCATAACCCCTTGTTGCTCTTGCAACATCCCCCCACCCCCTTGTTGTATAACATCGTGCAACATTCCCCTCCCCTTGTTGCATAACCCTTTTCGACATTTCCTTCCAAAATTGATCAACATTTGCAATTGCATTGCACTCCTTTTGCACCCACACTACTCTTACTTTATTAAGAAAAATAACTGGCCTCCTCAATCACAGAACGGCAACCCGATGGACTATTCGATATGGAACTCGTTGACAGAAAAAGTTTATGAAGGTCGAACAGAAAAGTTCACAGAAAGGGAGTTAAAAAAAAAGATACTTGAATAATGGAACAAAACTAAAAGGAATCAGAAAATGTATCATGTCAGGGAAGCATCCCTCTCAACAGTCACTCCATTATTCGCGTAAGATGGCTATGGAGCACCAGACCTCTGCTCTCTCTGCTACATCTGATTGGGGCAAAGATGATTTTGTGGCTTTCAATGCCTCAAAAACACGGTTCCTCTCTCTGTCTACTCGTCATAACCTTCCACACGACTATCCCCTTACCTTCAACAATACGCAACTCAATCCTTCTTCTCTTAAATTCTTGCTGTTTCCCACTCTTGCACTACTGTTGCCTCACTCTCTCTTTACTGTCGCTATTATAACAGACACTGCTCTTCGGAACACACTAATTGCATGCCTCTTCCTTTAAGGAGAGCACGCAGTACCAGACTTTCGACACTATCATTCCTTTTCTTTCAAACTCTCTAACGCAAGGATTAATCGGTATTCTCAATCTTTTATCTACTCAACCGGTCAATTCCGAAACAATCTTCCTCAATTCATCTTTCCCCCTGTCTATGACCTCCAATCTTTCAAACGCAGTGTCCAGGCGTCTCAAAAACCCTGGACCTTGATTTTGGCTCTTCTTCTTCTACGAAGGGGGGCCGTTTTTGCAGGCATTCACCCTTGGCCCCTCCTTCAAAAGTTTTAAAGCTATTTATCTCATAAATAAAGCATTATTATTTATGCAATATAACAAACACTTATTTACGCAAATAAACGTAAATTATTATTTTTTTTGCATTCAACTACAACACCTCGTAAAGATTGATTATTTATTAGTCCAAAATTAAATATTTACCAACTTTTAGTCAATTCTGGAGACTAATTTCCAATAATTCATTCATCAATTTCAACAAAGTTCCTATTTGTGTATGGTAAATTCATCGCATATAAGAACACAGTACATAAAATAAGAGTCGAATTTGTCCATTAGTTTATTTAACTGTCCACTCGTATAACAAGTGAATAGTTTGTTAACCTGTTAACCTTAGTATTCAAATATCTTGCGTAATTCCGCAGCCGTATATAAACTCGGATAATGAAGTATATAAATATTAGTTGATCCGCGTAACTTCTTTTCGCAAAGCAAATTTATGGAAGGATTTTTTTCAAACCATCGAGTGAAAAATGAGGTTATTACCATTTTCAACGAAATTTTATGGATAAACTTTGTAAATCATTAACGTCTAACGAAGTCTAACGAGTAAAACTAATTTACGACTCCGTAAATTGTATGATCTCTCAATGTTTAAGTTTTGCCACTCATACACTATTAATGCCATTTTAATTAAAACCTTCATGCGGGTGCTTCTGTATTATATATACACACACACACACCACCTTGGTTTTACTCCCGCCCGAATTGTTCACTCTGACGAAGGTCAAGCTTGGTGCTCCACTTAGACCTACAGAATCCGAACCACGAGCCACCACGGGTGGTCAGAATTTACAAAGTCCTCGCCTAGACTCGATCTCATGACCTCCAGATCAACAGCCCAGCGTGTTAATCACAAGGCTACCAAGGGTACCCATTTATTTACCAATCAATTTTTATTGTTGGAAGGACAAACAACTGCGCACCGACTGCCATCACCGGATATCGAACACGGGGCCAGCGGATTTGTAGTCAGCGATGCTAACCACTACACCGCCATATATATATATAGTGGTGTGTGTGGACATCGTCGATCCCAGTAAAACCCCAAAACGGGGACCAGCGAATGAAGATCTCCCATCATGAAGATCCCCCCCACCATCCTACCCCGAGACAAGGTTCTAAATCAATCTTTTTCAACGTCATTAATTTGATTATGGTCTCGGTTTCTTCCGAGTTTGAAAATTTACAAAACTTTAGGTTTCGCTAATTACGAATATCCATGAATACGAACTAAAAAGCTACAAATTAAAGGGTGAGAGGGGGAAAGCGATAATTGTGGAGAAAAACTAAGCAGAATTAAAATAATGATAATAGTGTAATGAAAAACTTTCAATGCATGTTCATTACCATATTTATACCGGCGTTATAATACAGGGTTTCCAAAAATTGTGTTCTCCGTGTTTTTAACAACCCATATTTCATGATGTTGAAAAGCTAATATAATGAGGTATGTTTTTAAATCAAGCGCAATAGCCTAAATTTTATGAAAGTTTATTAGTAAACCTGACCCTGTACCCCGTTGTTTGTTCTCGCAAATACAGTATGCAATCGGTACTAGGTTTCAATCCATACCCGGTTCAATATTTCCAATGATACTGTGCTCAAGGCTGTTGTAATCTTGTTTCAGCGATTTTCCACCTTTTTGGTATAAACAGTTTTTCATGTATTCCCAAAGAAAAACTAGAGTGGCGTCAAATCTGGCGAGCTCGGGGACCGAGCGATTGGGCCCGTTCGTCCGATCCAACGTTCACGGAATTTCTCATTCAGAACAGCACACACAGCGAGTGTATTGTGGGGGTGCTCCATCTTGCTTGAAAATTAAGCCCAATTCGTCTTAAACTTCAGGAATGACAATTTTCAAGCATATCCATCTACTTAACTAGCCAACTCTGGAACAATCTCCCTCATTCCATCTTTCCCCCTGTCTTTGACCTCCAACTCTCAAACGCAGTGTCCAGGCATCTCTAAAACCATGAACTTTGATTTTGGCTTTCTTCTTCTTTTGGGGGTGAGGATGTTTTTGCGGACATTCGCCCTTGGACGCTACTTCATGCATAAAAAAAAGATAGGTTGTATCGGTAACAGTTTTCTCTACGAAGAAAGGATCTCGGATCCTGTTATGCAATAACCCTCACCAAACATTTACTTTGGATGTGAATGTTCTTAGCCTTAAATTTGATACTTGCAGCGATTTACTGTCCCGCTGGTGTGAAAGTTGCTTCATTGGTAAAAAGAGAAATTCAGAAACTTCTGATCATCTAAATTTTGCAATACGGAAGCAGCAAACTCCACACGTTTCGGCCGATCGTCGGGTTTAATGTCTTGCGCAAATTGAAGTTGCTGAGCGTGCAGATGAAAGCATTCTTTGCGGGACTTTGTGAACTGTTGATTTAGGAATGGCAAGTTCCCGGTTATATTGTGGAATCGACTTTCATGTAGTACGCAAAAATGATAGCCTTATGCGTTCAACATTTTTATTTGACTCGTGGCCTACATGACGATTTTTTTTTTTTTATTGGAGTTCCTTCCCACACCGAAACTTAAGTTGAACAGTGATTTAAATCCAGTCAGACACGACATGTATTGTAAGTGCTTTCTCATGTAAGGTCGCTTATCGTTGTGCATCAGAGTCAAATGCGCATGCGCGAAAATCATTAAAACTTGCAGTATGCTTTAAAATAAAGCACAATATCCAATCTTTAATTAATCACTGAAAGCACTTGTGGAAACTTATTACGCATTTTAAAACTATTTCAAACGTCACAAATCAAAACTTCCGGTTTTTCATCAGTTTTGAAGATAAACAACAGAGTTCGTTTTTGTTTTGACGTGTGGAGACCAGACATGGGGTCAATTACTTTTTCTATCACCATTACTTTTGATTCCTTCTATTACTATTACTTTAATTTTCATCTATTACTATTACTTTTGTATGTAGGGTACTTCACTCATTTGAAAAGGATCTTTATGTCTATTTAAATGCAATTAGAAGCAGTGTGTTAACAAACACTTTATTTCAGACTCAACAGGTACAAATATTATAAAAGATGTCCATAGAAGATTAAGAGATAGTTGTCTGGAACATTGACTAAGTAGGCCAGTGAATCACTGTGTATAATGAACATACAATTGCATATGCCAATGCTTCCAGATTTGAGATTTATAAAATACATCGTAGACCAGTCCACTAACCACGGCTTCTATTATCTTATTGACTGACTTACCAAGCCTGGTGATAAATCTAAACAAAATTGCAAATGACACTGGCACAGTTAGGCACCTTATTGACTACAAACAGCATACTGACACAAGAAGGAGCACCATTTACAAATCTTGGAGTCCTTAATAAACTTCTAAAAATATTATTGTATGCGACAAATAATTTCCTCAAATTACACATCCTGTAGTTCCACCACAAATGAGCTGTATACATTGGAGTACAAAAAGTTTTGAACAAAATCAACTTAACATCTAATGAACACATGAAATTTTCTAACCGAAGCACACCGGACAAAAAATTAGTCACCCCTCTCAGAATGTAACTAATAACGTGTGACGGCGCCTCTGGCCTTGATAACCGCACGAATCCGGCGAGGCAGAGACTCTACGAGGTTGTGCATGTACTGAACATCGATTTGCTGCCACTCGTTCATCAGCCGGTCCCGAAGTTCCGCCAGAGTCCGTGGGTGTCTATTCCTGCGCTTCACTTTCTGTTTCCAGCCTGAACAACACCTTCGACGCATTCAGGATTAAAGGCTTCATTGGACCTGCGATGTACTCGTCGCCTCCCATCATTGGAGAACAAACAAAAACGGGACTCATCGGACCAAATTACACGTTTCCAATCTGCCGCAGTCCAGTTTTTGTGCCTCTGAGCCCATTTATAACGTGCCAATTTGTGACTTGCTGTTAACAGCGGCCTCTTCCGTGGTACCCTGCTCCAGATGTCCATCGCATGCAGTTCTCGTCGCAATGTCCGTTCGGAAATTGGTCGCTGGAGAACCTCATTGGTTTCTTGGAGCAATTGTTCTCTGGTTTGAAACGATTTGCAGTTACTAGACGAGAAACATGGCGGCGGCCCCTATTGTCGAGAATTGTTTTCCGGCCACAGTTACGCCGTCGATTGTCAGTTGATTGCGAACTACACCACTCTTTGTAAACTCGCTGGACAGTACGCGTTGACACACCAACAAATTGGGCTACTTCAGACATTTTGTGTCCGTGGGCTCTGCCAAACACGATCGCTCCTTTTTGCCACTGAGTAACGTCTGCCTCACGACCCATTTTGCAGACTATATCCAACACACACTTTGTTCTTCACCACCTCACGAAACAGATCTGATCCTGTGTGCTACGTCACCGCTACTTGTCACTTACCAATGCTACATCAGCGCCCTCTGTGTGACCTTGAACTTCCTACTATCGGTGCTATTAGGGTGACTAATTTTTTGTCCGGTGTGCTTATTTCCCTGAGCATATAATTGTCTACATTGCCTTAGAATATCAGTCATCTGAAAGACTATCCGTTAGTATGTGGCCAAGAGACTTAGTCTGGGTTACTTCTAACAGCACCATAGCATTTAATTGAAATTCAGGAAATTTTATATACTTGTAGGCCTTGGTCCTCATAATCATAACGTGACTTTTATCAGGATTATATTTTATGTCGTTATCCTTCCCATACCTTTCACACACCTTCAAAAGTGTGCTGAGCCCTTTACAGATGGAGAAATAAGAACTAGATCATCTGCATACATCAGATGATTAACAATCATTGTACCAATACAGCAGCCTATTTCACAGGTGTTCAGCACAACAGATAGATTATCCATATAACATTAAATAAGTAGGAGGATAGTATCCCTCCCTGCCTGACACCATTGGTCACAGAGGACGGCTCTGAATTAACCCCACCCCATCTTACAATCATTGTCTGGTTTATTATACCAGAATATTAATATACGGACCAAGTAACCAGGTACATTACGATTTACAAGTTTCATGAATAATTTGTCATGATTAACACGATCAAATGTTTTAGAGGCATCCAGGAAATACAAAAATACATTAGCATCTAGAGTTTGGTATTTACCGACTGCATTCCCAGCATCCCGATTCACCAAAGCCCCTTGGGGGGTACCCTGTGTGAGATGGTATTGAGCTGGCGATGTAGCAGTGTCTGGATTCAGGGATCCAGGATAAGTGAGAAGCAGAGGGTTCTGCACTCATGGATCCAGAATGAGGCTGAGAGGCAACCAAATAAATATGTTTCGACTAAATCACTACAATTTCAGAGACTAAGTCTTGATAAATTTTACTTTATTGAAGGAAAAATTTGCCACAATATTAGTTCACATCAGACATGGGGTCAATTACTGGGCTTCTATTACTATTGATTCCTTCTGTTACTATTGCTATAGGGTGATTCAAAATTCCTGTTACCCAGATTACATATTACATTTATTACATGTAAATTACAGGCTTTACATTTACATTTATTACGTGAATTACAGAACACATATGCAGAGTTTACACAACACTAGCAGCTCATGTTTACAACATATGTTCAAAACGTGATCCGTGTTCATGAATACAAGCTCGTACTCTTTTTACCACACGAATATGATACGGCCGCAGGTGTAATTTCTTTACATCTGCTCTTTGTGCACTGGAGTAGGACATCTGCGCCTGTGATGAAAGTTTCCAGAGACTTTTTCTCGGAGACCTTTCTAACCGTGCCCGCACATCCTCAAGCTTTTCCTCAGTTAACAAAGACGGTCGTCCACTCCGTTTCCTGTCGTGTACACATCCAGTCTCACGAAAACGGGCAACGATATATACCATATATCGTTGGTGGCACTGACCAGATTTGATATTTTTAATGAGTGAAATTGATTGCTCCCAGTTCTGGCAAGTAACCTCTTGTCTTGCAATAGCTTGCTTGGCCAGCAAGCGATTTGCAACAGTTTTGGCATACAATCTATTCGTTTGCTTAGTTTTTATAATGTTCATTTGTGAAAATACCCTCTCCAAACACGCAGATGAGTGAGGCAAGGCTAATAGGTCGCACATGAACTTAGAGAGAAGGTCAAACTTTGCATGATTATTTCCATCTTTAATTAAACGTAGATCATGGCAGAAAGTGGTTGCCGATTTACCCTTGTCACTGATTGAGCTTTTCGTATACAAAAGATCTCTCCACTGATCTTGTAACTTGTCTAGATCTTCACTTTTCACGATTGTTGGGAAATGAATAGCTAGTTTCACAAGTGATTTCATACTTCTTTTACTTGAGAGAGCTTCTGTCGGATTCATTATTTACATAAAATTACATGCTAAATCAATATTACGTTTAAAGTATTGCTACCAGGGTTTCGGAGCAGGAGTCGGAGCCGGAGTCGGTGGAGCCAGTGAATTTTGCTTACCTGGAGCCGGAGCCGGAGCCAGAAACCTTGAAAATACGGCTCCATGGTCTGGCTCCGGGCGATATATTGCTACCTAAATTGTTATTTGTTAAATATAGGTTTAGTTGCAAATTATAATTCTTGTAATATATTACGAAAAATGGTACCATAGGATTCTTGGATTTTATGGAGGTGTGGGAGTTGCAGGAATAATCTGCAAATTTCCATTTTTTAACCATTAAATATTTGGGAAGATTTGTCTTAACACTTAATTATATAGGTAAAATTTTTTTTATGGCGGTGGAGACCTTAGGTAGGTAGGTACTAACTATTTATCTAAGTAAATAATATAACCTATTAAAAATTTAAAGTAAATAATATAAGTAAATAATATAACCTATTAAAAATTTAAAAACTGAATTTTTTGAAATATTCAGCTCTTTTTCAAGCCAAGTTGGCTTTCATGAAGCTTTCAAGTTTCAACACTTAAAAAAAGATGCATATATTATCTCAGAAAGTTTGATTGTTACTATTTTCCATACGAGAATTCTTAAGTTTGAACTTTGAACTAATTAGGAGGCAAGTTTCTCTAATTTATATAAGCTACCATTGTTAATAAATATTTAACATCATTTAGTTTTCATCATTTTCCTTTAGTTATTTAAATAACTTCATTCTATCATTATATTTGCCTAATTTAAAATCATAAGAAATTTAAATTTTGAGTATTAAAGTGATTTAATAATAAAATATTTTTGTGCAATATTTTAAATTGGACAATTAGTTATATAAATCTAGATATTTATTTTATAATTAACAGAATTTACTATAAAAGAGCCGGAGCCAGAGCCGGAGCCAGACTGTAAAAAATTTCTGCTCCGGAGTCGGAGCCAGAAGTTTTTTTACCGGCTCCGAAACCCTGATAATTTGCTACTTACCATTATTTATCAATACTATTAATACGCCAGGTTTGTATTTATATTATCATCATTATTTATATTATGCACATTTATATTATGCTAAAAAATTCCAAGATTACCCAAGTTTTAGGATTTTATATCCAAGATTCCAAGGTGGGAACAAAAATCCCAAGATTTGGGAGAAATTCCAAGGAGTGGCATCACTGGTGTTGCGCAGGACACGCCACCCTACAGGCGGTGCTGGTAAGTCATCGTGATACGCCAGAGTAGTACCAACTGTTGGATGCAAGAAAGGTTCCAACACATGTCCCTATTACGAGACTCTTCCATGATGGGTAACGTGACTTAATTTTCATCTATTACTATGTCATCTATTACTACTTTAAATGTGGGGTACTTCACTCATTTGAAAAGGATCTTTATGGCTATTTAAATGCAATTAGAAGCAGTGTTTTAACAAACAAACACTTTATTTCAGACTCAACAGGTGCAAACATTATAGGTCCATACAAGATTAAGAGAGAGTTGTCTGTAGCACTGACTAAGTAGGCCAGTGAATCACTGTGTATAATGAACATGCAAATACTATGATCCAACCATGAGGTGGTGTGCTAACTATCACTAACATAAGTAAAGCTATCACCAGGAAGACTACACATGGATGAAAGGGTCAAGTTATTATCTTCACAGAACGCTTTTAAGTGGTTGCTAAACAAAGATTATCATTAAGCACATCAGCATTAAAGTTACCAATAAACATCTACACATGTCGTATCCAACTCATCAATAATACTGCTGACCTGCCCAAATTTAATCAGGTAATCATCATCATTATCAACTGCCTGAAAAGGCATATAGATACACAGAATTACAAATTTTTTATTGTCTACACAAATTTCTATTCCATTTAGCCAATTCAAACAAATTTTTAATTCACTAATATATTTCCCATACCCAACCTCCATAGAAGAGCTACCCCACCAGGTGGGTGGCCTGCAAGGAGACCATCTTGTTTGTCTCTGGTGGCCTTCCCTATCCCATAAAGTTACTGGACAGGCTATTCAGGTCCTTTTTAAGTCCTGTTTCCATAGCCATGTTTCCTGCAAACAGAGAATATCAGCATCCTCTAACAGCTTATCAATTATGATCCGCCTATGTTTGCTGTTATTGCCTAAACTTAGGCCTCTAGTTATAAGAGATTACCTTGAATGTTGCAATTAGGAAGATGCAGGAGTTCTGCCAGCCATCTCTACATGATGAATTCCACTTATACCAGGCACAGCAGTTACAGCATTAGACCCAGCTGGATTTTCCTCCACAGTACGACGCATGATGTCTCCATAATTACCCTCTGCAGCACTTGAGAGAAGGGCTGCAGGCGTTTTTCTTCCTTTCTTCTCATAGAACCGCCGTACATATACCCGTTCCGGCCATACTGCTGGATCCATAAATACCCCTGGATCATCACAGACTGCTGTAACTTGAAAGGAACGGTACGTAGTCCATCTGGAATCAATTTTCCTACATGTAACCTGAAGGTTCACTTTGTCTTTCACAAATGCCTGCAGCTCCTCGGCTGTAAGATCAGGTCGACATCTCGAGACGAAAATGTTTGCGGTCTTCGTTGGTATACTGTACAGCCATCATACGATCTGATTTGGCAGCCCCTATGATACCCCGCCGTTCTCTGCCAGCCTTAGCCACAGGCTGACTCCCTCTAGCCGGTGCGTGAGTGGGACCAGACCCCCTTGAGGGACCACCACCATTAGCTAATGCAGTGGTTGCAGTTCTCGGAGGGGTCGCTCGCTTCCGACCCTTCCTTACCACCCTTGTCCAAGATGCCTCTTCATCATGACACCCGAATGCATTCCCAGAATCCCGATTCACCAAGGACCCTTGTATGAGTACCCTGTGTGAGATGGTATTGAGCTGGCGATGCAGCAGTGTCTGCACTCATGGATCCAGGATGAGGCTGAGAGGCAGAGGGCTCTGCACTCATGGATCCAGGATGAGGCTGAGAGGCAGCCAAACAACAAATATTTGCTTCAACTAAATCATTACAATTTCAGAGACTACGTGTTGATAAATTTTACTTTATTGAAGGAAAAATTTGCCACAATATTAGTTCACATAAATGTTTATTTTAGTTTAGAGTAGATTTAGTTCATTTTTCAGTTCTTTTGTTCACACAATATGTCCACTGACACTAATAGAAAAGTAATAGACTATTATCTATTACTTTGCCTACTATTACTATTACAGCCAAAACAATTATGATCTATCTTTGTTTTTAATAATTAAATTCTTTAAAATATTTTGCGGCTCTCGTACATCTGAAAAACGTCGTATGTGGCTATGGGTCTAGGAAACTTGGCCACCCTGATCTACTACTATTACTTGAAAAGTCCTGTAATAGTCTATTACTTATTACCCCATGTCTGGTGAAGACATTTCACATTTTGATCCCCAACATCTTGCAATATCGCAAGATTAAAACCTCTATTATTTCCGCTCGTTTACGATACTTTTTACCATGTTTAATTACTGTATTTGGATAATCTTAAGGAAAGGTCCTGGTTCTTAATACGTAGTACAGAGATTTAACATAATAATATGAAAGATTATATTTTCTCAATAAAATGCACCCCCACGTTTTTGTTTTATTAAGGATAAGTAATTTTAATTAACGTTTTTAAAGTGGACGGCATTTCTTGCGCCTGGCAGAGTTGTGTGCAAATTAGATAAGTGTTGACCTTAAGGAGGGAGGGACGTCGAAATTTAACGCCTAAGTACGGACGGAAGGCGGAAAATTTTCTTCCTGGTTACCTCTCACGGGCGTACTTCTTAAAAGGTATTTCCGAACTGTGAGGACCGCTTCCACAACTTTCTTCTCCAGGCGGCGAAATTGTATAATCCAGGATATTAATGGGTAGGTAACATTTATATACACGTTAGGTTAGATTGGTTAGGTTAGGTTATATTTGTTGAGGGGGTGGGGGAAAGGGTGCTACTGTAGTATGCGGTCTACCGTTAAGTTTCTACTGTAGTATGCGGTCTACCGTTAAGTTTCTACTGTAGTATGCGGTCTACCGTTCAAAATATTTAAAAGGAATTGAAAATGAATTGAAAGGAATTATAATTTAATTTACACAATTAAGGAATTATTAAAGAAGTTAAACATACTACTACCGCATACTTAACGGTAGACCGCATACTACAGTACGCCCTTGATGATTGGTTAGGTTAAGTCGTGATATTTTCGTTAGTTTTAACGAAAATATCACGACTTAACCTAACCAATCGTCAAGGGCGTACAATTAACCTAATAAGAAGATAAGAAGCTATAACTAAAAGGTAGACCGCCGAATCGTAGGTAGACCGCATCTACAGTACCGGGGAAAGTCATAAACGAGTGATTTGCGACTGAAACGGATGTCAAATTCGAATAAATCACAGAAATAAATCGGGAAAACATGTTTTGGATCAAGTAAAGATAAGCACCCCCAGCCTTCTTTAATTAGCCTTATAAGGCTAACTAACGAAAATATCACGACCTAACCTAACCTAACCAATTGTCAAGGACGTACAGTTGACCTAACGATTGGTTAGGTTAGGTCGTGATATTTTCGTTAGTTAGCCTTATAAGGCTAATTAAAGAAGGCTGGGGTGCTTATCTTTACTTGATCCCATGTTTTATATCCAAAAAACTTCCCGGGACGCTTCCTTAAGATTTACCAATTATTTTTCAAAATTTATGACTTCTGACACGTAATCGAGGGTCTACTATTTTATATACAGTACACCAAAGGACGCTGTTTTGTTTAATTCATAATGTTACAATAATTATTTGACAAATTTCCGTGACATTATTTTTAAGGAGCTTTGGATTTTTTCTTCATGTAGTTCTATAAAGTAGCTTAACTGAGATAGGTCATCATCGAATTTACGGTACAAGATGAAATATTCTCGTTTTCTTTGACCAACGCAACTTCTCAAACTTTCAAATCTCCAATATCTTCGAATTTTTTCGTTAGTCTTTATTGCGAATCTAGAATCCCTTACTTCAAACTGTGCTTTAAAATCACGGGATGTGAAGCTTAATATTTTCATTGCCAGGTTCTTTTCTATAGTTTTATTAATTGAATAATTGAACCCTCAGTAATTAGGGGGGGGGGGGGGGGGTCAATTATTCTGTCAATAAAACTATAGAAAAGAACGCAGCAATGAAAATATTAAGCTTCACATCTGAATCCATCATATCAAGCAATGAAAATCTTAATGCGCTCGAGTAAAAACTTTTAACTAATCCGGATACATGGTGTCTACAGACAGGACTGTTTTTTTATAATATAGATATATATGCCCAAATTGGTCGGACATTCGTGTAAATTTTCGTCCGTGACCACTTTTTACACAGTAGGTCGAACAAGTTTTATATTTCATATTTTCAAATTTTTTTTTTTTTTCCGAATTTCATCCGCGTTACAATCTATATTCTATATATTATAATATAATAAGAGAGCTGTCCGTCTGTCCGTCACACTTTCACTTTTCTGTAGATTAGCAATGGGGGAAGGGTGGGGGTGGGGGTAGTCGGGGATGGGTGGGGTAATGGGGAGGGGTGGGGGTAATGGGGGAGGGGGTTAGCCCCCAAGTTGTATGAATGGGGGTGAGGAGGTTTTGGGAGATACCAGATTCAGAAATGTTGACACAATGTGAAGCTCAAAATTTTCACGGCTGGGTTCTTTTTTTGTAGGTTAGCCTGTCTAACCGTCAGCGAAGCGGCGCGCGGGAACTGTACTAGTTTTAATTAAAACAAATGTTAAATGTTTCCTCTTTTATGCGTCCTCAGACTTTAACACCCTCCGATTTGTTTTAGTTTAGGTTAGGTTACACTAGATTAGGTTAACCCGAGTTAATCTAACCTAAACTCACTTAAGTAGGTCGTACAAGAAAATGACTTATTTCCAGTCTGACCTTACTGGTAAAAATGGTGGCTTACTATTTGCGCTACTTGGGGATTTAGGCATATATATATTACTCATTTCCATGGGTTCGACACTATCTTATTATAAAGAAGGCAGATCAATAGTTTTTATCACAAAATATGTTTTAGGAAAATAACTTCAATACTCACAAGCTATTAATATTAAAAAATTAGCAATATAAAATCCTCCAAGAAAGATACAGCTTTAGGCTCCAATGTACTATTATTAACATTATACCACGGAACCCCTACCCAGTCCCTACCCCATGTGCACGGGAAGTGTGAGCCTGAGTCGCTACCGTCGCGCGATATACGCCTATACATTTTCAGTTTATAACGCTTTTTTTAATTGTACATTAAATTTTATGTATTTATATTTGTATTTATACGCGCGAGCCTAAGTTTTTTGGATGAAGTAATATGCGTCATCCGTGCACTAAAGTGTTAATGCGCTCCAATTTCATTAACCAATTAAATATTTAATCACCACAAATGCCTATTTTTACCGTGTTAAGAAAAACCCCAAAAAATAATTTCGTATTTAAAAAATTTGAATTTTTTTAAATTAAAAAAAAATGTTAAACGCGCCACGTATAAGCCAAGTTAATTGACAAAACTGGTAATGAATACAAAGAAAAAAATATTTGTTGAAATATAGGCCTAAGGGTAATTATGTGTTTTAAGTAACTCAGTCATTTTACACACCAAAATACATTTTTCTAGTAGTATTTGATGTGATTTGTTCAAATATGACCTCCATATCCGTCGGAAATGAGATCCAACAAAGTTATAGTACTTTGAAGTTTGGCTCATTTCAAGGGAAATGGAAGTCAAAATCTAAGTAAAACACATCAAATATTACTAGGAAAATGTATTTTGGTATTAAGTAACCTAACCTAGCCTAACCCTGGCTAACCTAGCCTAACCCTGGCTAAACTAGCCTAGAGTATATTAGATCCTCAAAATAATATTCGCACCGTTCACATGTCATCGCCACAAACATCTATCAAAAACTAACAGAAGTAGACTAGCAACTTAAAAAGCCTAATAACTTAAAAAATCTAGCTCATATATCATGTTCTCATGACGTCACCAATCAAAATATTGGAAGGGCGGGAAAAAAAATGCAAAAATGTCATAATATTCAAATGTACATAATTTGTTAAGTACGCATCTGCGAGCATAGTGACTTATATGAAAATGATGAGAAAATTATGCTTTAATATTTTATAATTATATTTGCTTTTGATATTCTGAGTGCGATAAAACTCATATTAACCCAAACATATAATAAATAGAGAACCATTATTTACATAGGATAAGATTTGAATGCCCGGTTAGGTCAACTGTACACGCCCTTGACGATTAGTTAGGTTTAGTCGTAATATTTTCGTTTTTAACGAAAGTTTTAGCGAAAGTTTTAGCGAAAGTTTTAACGAAAATATCACGACTAAACCTAACACTCGTCAAGGACGTACAGTTGACCTAACCAGGAACTCAAATTTTTTCCTATGGAAATAATGTTTCTCTATAAACCGGAAATATGATAGAATACAATAGAATTTTCAAGATATGTATCTTATATACATGTCTTAAAAATTCTATTATGTAAACCATATAAGTAAGACCTGTTAAATTATCTTTCCCCTAATATTTACCTTTTAAACTATGTCCCCCCTCGCTGAAGCTGGGGGGGGGGGGGAATAGTTTAAAAGATCCGGAATTAGGTACGTTTATAGGAAATACAGGAACATTACAGTAGCCTTTCAGAAAGGTCCTTTCTTATTATCAGATTCCCCAAATGTCGGTGCTCTTCCAATATGTGCTCTACCTTAAAATTTACATTCCAATACGTGATCTACCTTAGATTATTCGGATTAGCAGCAGGTACGTTAGTTAGCCTTATAAGGCTAACTAACGAAAATATCACGACTTAACCTAACCAATCGTCAAGGGCGTATAGTTGACCTAACGATTGGTTAGGTTAAGTCATGATATTTTCGTTAGTTAGCCTTATAAGGCTAGTTTCACGGTAGAGCACGTATTGGAATATGGTAGATCACAGTTTCGCGGTAGAGCACATATTGGAAGAGCACCCAAATGTCTTATAATACCTTAAGTATAATGAATAGGTAATTATTTAGGATTAAAATTATTTTTATATAGGCCTAGGATAAACACAAAACGTGTGAAACTGTACAAGACATAAGAATGAAATTGTTGGTCTTTTCAGTCTGAAATTATCGTATTTGTCGGCTTATAAGACGCACTTTTTTTCCTTATAAATACCTTAAAAAATCGCCCTGCGTCTTAGAAGCCTAAAGTGGCAATACAGCACATCAATTAATTAATTGATTAATAACAAATAAGAGTAATAATCATATCTTTCTTTATTGGCTTTCTTTTTATTGAATTTACATATCCATTGTATTAACAATAAAGTGCATCAAAAACTTTTTTTCTTGAATTTACCTTTCCAAAATTAAGGTGCGTCTTTCACGGCGCAGCGTCTTGTAAGCCGTCAAATACGGTAAATTCTTTTCAATAATAAGTAGGGAAAAAAAAAAAGTAGGTGAAACAGAAACTAGGACAGAAAGCGAGAAAAATTAGGGCAATGGACACCTGCATGCGGTATAATTTTTGGCGCTCCACCATATATTAGGTAGTTTATATATATATATTATATATATATTTTTTTTTTTTTTTTTTTTTTTAAGTTCGGGAAGAACCGATTCGCCTCTATTTAAAAGGGCATATCTCAGCGAAAAACAAAGAAAAAGTGAGAGGAAAGACAGAGGAAAAAGAAAGGGTGGAGGGGACAGTCGAAGTGGAAAAGACCAAGGATGACAAGGACTGCAGGGTCGAGGCCCAATCATCTTTGGGTGCTAGGGCCGGAGGGCGCACGTGAAACCTCCAGGAACAAGCACGTACAAACGAGCACAAAGAGCACGAGCTTAAACCCCTTGCGGGGATATATAGATATATATATATATATATATATATATATATATATTATATGCACACCACGAGGAAAAAGAGAAACGATTCCAAGGCCTTTTGTGTATTCAGAGCTACACTCGTCAGGGAATTGATTCCCTGAGAGGGTAGCTCTGAATACACGAAAGGACTTGGAATCGTTTTCTTTTCCTTGTGAGTTCGCATCATTCATTCATTCATTTTATGTGTTTAATTGTGAAATTCATCCCATATATATATATATATATATATATATATATATATATATAATAATAATATAAACAGAAGACCAGAAGAAAAAATAAACATCCTTCAAGGTTTAATAGTACCAACATTCCGGAATGCACTAATTCCATCTTCAAGGCTAAAACAATAAAATGCCAAAATCACATACAAAATACAAATTGCTTAATAACAAATTAAAATGAAGTTAAATTTTTTTTTTTTTTTAACTTAAAATGTTATTAAAAGCAATTTGTATTTTGTATGTGATTTGGCATTTTATTGTTTTAGCCCAGAAGATGAAATTAGTGCATGCCAAACGTTGGTACTATTGAACCTTGAAGGATGTTTTTTTCTCTGGTGTTCCTGTTTATTATTAAACTGCGTTTTCCACGCCATCAATCAATAGCCGATATATATATTATTATAACACTATTTCTTTCCTTCATTTTGAATTTAAATCGCGTTTATAACAATTGTACAGATGAAGACGTTTATAC